>CAKOGF010000371.1:0-11145 GCA_933228935.1 Pemphredon lugubris
GGTACACCCAAAGGGAGGAAGGACTGTTAGGACATCTTGCGCTTCAGCTAACTCTTTGTCCCATTTATCAATCATGTACCTTAGGCCAGGGAACTTCTTATAGACTGTCTGTAGCAAAAGAGCCACAGTGACATTCTCAAAGACAGCATCAGTCACTTCAGCAGCTTCTTCAGATGATTCTACAAGAACAGGAGCTCAGGTGGCTTGGGTAAGGTAAGAACAAGAGACTAACTGTTTAGCCTCTGGGGAAGGTTTGGCTGTAGTAGTTGTTTTACCAGAGCACAACTTGTAGGGGACCATTGTAAAGTTACGCCTCCCCTTTAGGCCTCTACTTCAATCTCTACCAAATGCTTGGGGGTTTCAACCAAATTATGCTTGGACATTTACACCAAAAGTCGCCAAAAAGCCCAAGAAAGGCCCTCATATTATTACTTGTTGATTTACTCTGAAGATGCCCCCGCCTAACCCCCCAAGAGACACCTCTGGTTAAATATCATGTGCAAGAGCGGCTGGGAGCAGTGTTTTGTGCATCTAAAGTAAGTTTCTAAGTTTTAAATTGAGTTGGCTTCTTTCGGATTCTGCCCATTCAAAATTTGCCCAGATTTTCCTGCCTCAAGAAATGCACCCACATTCTCTAATATCATTGGTTGATTTGCTTTGTGCCATTCAACCTCCCACTCCAACCCCATTTCCTACCTTAAATGAACGCAAGAGTTGCAAACAACCTTGCTTCATCATTCTCTAATCTAATAAAGTTCGAAATTTGTTAGTAACCTTGGCCATTAAGTTTTAACTGCTGCTTTACAGCATCAGCGAATTTCTTCCCCCCTGTGGTCTCACTGAAATTGTTGGCAACAATCTTTTGGTTGCTGCTGAAATCACGATTTTAATCGTGGTTGAGAGCAAGGTTTTATTTCTCTATGACCTGCCCTCTGTTTCTTACAACCATGATGGTCTCAGGGACAGCTTACAGAATAACCATAGGCATCCTGGTCTTCTAACTCAGACTTGCTAGCATCTGATTCATCAGAGATATCATGGAACAGATGAAGGATGAGAGGAGCCTGAACATTAGGACCTGATAACACAACAGACAAGGGGGGGAGGAGACTGAGGGTTAGAGTCAACCAAGAGTGTCTCCGCCTCTAGGTTGACATTGCTTTTCCCGCTTGTGACCTGGGGTCAGCCCCTTCAACCTTGGGGTTGTTACACACACAAGAGTGTTGCCCCACCACGCCACATTTGTGACATTCTTGGTGCTTAGGCTGGTTTTGGGAATCCATAGTCAAGATGGGCGGAGCACAGAAAGAAGACCCTGAAGAGGAATCAGCCCAATTTTTCCCAAGCCACTGTCCCAGAGTGGGTGAGGTGCATATCCTGGAGGAGAGTCTTGATACTCTTCATAGAAGTAAGCATAGATTTATGAGCTTTGAAATGAAGACAAAGGAGCTGGTTGACTTTGAGGGCTTGGGTGCATGCAGTATAGGCTTTGTGAGCAGTCAATTGTTTGCTAGTGATTAGTTGTTGACCCTCCATATAGAATCTATCTGCAAGCATGGCTAAATTTTCCTTTGTTTTGAAGGCTATGTGCATGAAGGGATCTTTCTTGACTTCCAGACTGAGATCTCCTCCAAAATCATTGATTAGTAGCTGTTGTAACGATTTGAAGCTCTGTTGGAGCATAATTTTCCTTGTTTTTTGGGCTGTCGGGCTTGTTTTTCCGCTGCTTAGCAGCAATCAACTTTGATTGACGCTGCTAAGCAGCATATCAGCTGTTTTGCCGTTGTTTCTTCTTATTTTCTTTTTTTCCCTCTCCTGTTCTTTTTTTGGCCTTTGGGAGGGGCCTATCACCTTGGTGATCCTCTGCTCATCTTTTGGGGCAGTTGGACCCAAAATCCTATAAATAAAGCTGGTATTGAAGAGTAAGCTTTAAGCTGAAATTCTAAGTGGGTCTTACCCACGCCCATTTTATCTTCAAATTTCTTCAATCTTTATTTTTATTTTCTTTTCTTTTATTTTTTTATCTATATTTCCTTTCTTTGCTTATGGAGTTTATAGGACAACAAGCCATGAGCTTGTTGTCACCTTTCTCATTTTTTAAAGAGGCTTTCACCTCACAGATGTTGAGACATTCAGATGGTGAATATCCCAACGTCAATATTCCATTAGTAACCAACAAGTCACTTTTAAACACTTTGTTTTATCTTTTATGCTTAGGACTAGTCAATTCAATGACTCCTTTTGTTTCTCAATATAAGTTTATAGCTGGTCTGTTTAAGTTATTATTACAGACGGTTCCCACTTTTTTGTACCTATTGAATCTCAACCCTAATGCTCTACATGCTTTAGTTTATAACTTATCTCCTTTTTGGGCAAGGCCCTACAATATTTCAGCTTCTAACGGAGTTAGCCCAGGAAAAACCTTTTCTACCTCATCTATAGTGATACTAGCAATAGTTTTCTCATTAATTCTTGGAGTTTTTATTTCCCTTTTGGTTTTTCTTTTTGGCTGGTTTTATGATAAGGTCTTTAACAAGCCAACTTTACCTATTCCTAATTCTTCTCAAACTAGACAGACAGTTGTACTTCACAACCTGGCTTCCTTTGATTCCACTTCTACTCCTCTAAATATTTTCAATATTTTGGCATATGCCCAAGCTCATTTCACTGCCTACAGCAATGATTTTCCCACTGATGCCCTTAAAGTTCTGTATTTAGCCGAGAAACTCACAGGACATTATTGAGACTGGTTTAGTAGTTATTCAGTTTGCAACCCATCTATACTTCAAAATTATGACCAGTTTGTTTCATCACTCTTGTCCTTTTCTGGTGAAGATGAGGACACCTTTTCTCCTTCCTCGTCTTGCTTTGCTGGATTCAACCAAGGCTCTCTTCCCTTGGGAGATTACAACCAAAAGTTTTGGGTTCTTCAGAAAAGACTACAGGCTTCTGATGCTGAGGCTTGTAGCTTCTACAAGGAGGGACTTAATCCTGGCCTCAAGGAGTTCCTTGTACACCACAAGTTGCCTGAGGAATTTGAACCTCTCATCAAAGAGGTTGTAAAATGGAACAGAAAATATCTCCTGACCAATTCTGCTCCCTCTAAGCTATCTTCGTCTGCAAAGCCCTTTTCCTCCTCTAGACCAGTCCCTATAACCCCTCCCCCTGGCACTGAACCAAGACCAGGAGGGGTTTCCGCCTTACTGCTGAGGAAGTTCTTAGAAGAAGAAATAATAACCTTTTCTCATATTGTGGTTCAAAAGATCATCTCCTTCTTACTTGCCCCCTTTCTAAACAAGTTACTCCTAACCCTGAGAAGGGTCCAACACTCACTTCTCTTTCTCTTCAAGATGTTGCACGTTCTCCTACTATTCTTGTCACCATCCATGGGCCTCTTGGTAAGGTCAAGGTTCTTGCTCTCCTTGACACCGGTGCAGATGCCAATTTCATTGAGGAAAGACTTGCTAATCTGGTAGGACTTTCTTCTTCTGGCTCTCTCAATGTCAAGATGGGTAATAGCACTTTTACAGATGCTACTACTATCACTCATCCCATTACCATTGATTTGGAAGGATCCCCTTTCCGAGTCATTTGCAATTCTTCTCCAAATTTATCATTTCCCTTTATCCTTGGTTTCCCTTGGTTGAGAGAGTCTCTTTTGAATTTTGATCATCCTAATAATAGGATCACATTTACCTGCAACAATACTGTTAGGTCAATTTCTCTAGTTTCTGGCACTCTCCACCCACCACTCCTAGAAACAGGGCTCACTAGCATTTACGTCTCAGTTCCCAATCTTTCCTTCTCCAATGCTACTGAGGGGTTGCCACCCTGTTTTCTTGACTATCAGGATCGCTTCAGCGAGGAGGAATGCAATGTGTTACCTCCACACAGACCTTACAATATACAAATCAACCTCAAGCCTGGAACTGTTCCTCCTTGGGGGAGACTCATTCCCCTTTCTGATGCGGACAACGTTCTCCTTAAAGAATACATCAATAAGGAACTTGCCAAGGGTTTCATCTCTCGTTCTACTTCACCTTGCTCCTCTCCTATATTTTTTGTAGGAAATTCTGATGGCTCTAAACGTCCTTGTGTAGATTTTTGGGTGCTAAACAAGATTACCATAAAGGATTGTTGCCCCATTCTGTCTGCTGAGGCTCTTACAGATTTCCTTGTAGGAAGCTGCATCTACACCAAGATTGATCTTTGTAGTGCTTTCAATCAGGTTAGAGTCACTTCTGGCCACAAATGGAAGACTGCTTTTTGCACCCCTTTTGGCCTTTATGAGTATAACGTCATGGCTTTTGGTCTTTGTAATGCTCCTTCTACCTTCCAGGCCCTCATGAATGAGGCACTTCTTCCTTTTCTGAATGAGTTTGTTGTTGTCTATTTAGACGATATTCTTATATATTCTTCTAATTCCACTGATCATATTTCTCATGTTAAGCAGGTGCTTCAGCGTCTTTGAGAGTATAACCTCTATGCAAAGGCTTCCAAATGTTCTTTTTTACAGACGGAGGTTGACTTTCTTGGATATGTTGTTACTCAGAATGGGTTTGCAGTTGCACCTAGCAAAGTGGAAGCTATTCAAAATTGGCCTGTTCCTACTACTTGCACCCAACTTTGTGGATTTCTTGGCCTGGCTAACTACTGCTGTAAATTTGTGGAAAATTTTTCTTCTCTTGTTCTTCCTCTTACGTCTCTTACTTCTCCTTCTGTTACTTTTGTATGGTCTTCTAATGCTCAACAGGCTTTTGAGGCTACTAAGGCTGCCTTTGTTTCTACTCCCGTCCTCCTTATGCCTGACCCCTCAAAGCCTTTTGTTGTTGAGACTGACACAAGTGATTTTGCTGTTGGAGGCGTGCTGCTTCAGCTTGGGGGGATGGTGAGCAACATCCTGTTGCTTACTTTTTGCAGAAGCATCTCCCTGCTGAACAAAATTATCCTGTACATGATAAGGAGCTTCTAGCAATTCTTAAAACCCTTAAGCATTGGTGTCGTTACCTTGAAGGCCTTAAGAAGCCTTTCCTTATTTACACAGATCATAAGAATCTTCTTTACTTTACTGAGAGCCGTCACATTTCTCAACGCCATGCTCAATGGGTGCTTGAACTCTCAAACTTCAGTTTTAGAATTATCTACAAGAAGGGTGCTCTGAATACGCTACCTGATGCACTTAGCCGCCATCCTTCCTCATCTGATGGTGATAAGGAATATGAGAAGCTTAATACTAAGATGGTCCTTTCGCCTGAGAGTTTCCTTTCCCTTAATGTTATCAGCACTACTTCTCCCGATATTATCAAAGAGATAAATTCTTCCCAACTCTCTGAAGAATTCTCCTCACAACTTATTGCTCTCTTGTCTAACAATGTAATGCCAGCTAATCCATGTTTCTCTCTTAGAAAGTGAATACTCTACTTTAGCAATCTTCTTGTTATTCCTTCTCCTAAGTTACAACAATCTCTTACTATCACTTTCCACGACTCTTTGGCAGCTGGTCACTCTGGATACAAGAAGACACTACCAAACTTCATGATCATTTTTGGTGGCCTAAGATGTCTTCATATGTCAAGAATTATGTTAGTAGTTGCCTTATTTGTCAGAGAAGCAAGCATTCTACTCAGAAACCTATTGGGCTTCTTTGTCCTCTTCCTATTCCCGAAGGTCCTTGGCAGTCTGTTTCTCTTGACTACATTGTCCAACTTCCTTCCTCCAATGGATTTGATGCCATTCTGGTAGTTGTCGATTGTTTCTCTAAACAGGCTATATTTGCTCCTTGTAATTCAGACATTACTGCAAAACATACTGCTTTGTTGTTTTTCAGTCATGTTTTCATTCATCATGGTACCCCAAGAGACATTGTATCTGATCGCGGTCCTCAGTTTCTGTCTCTCTTTTGGAAGGAGTTTATGTCATTATTAGGGGTACATCTTTCTTTAAGTACTTCATATCATCCTCAGTCTGATGGACAAACTGAACGTACCAATCAGACTTTAGAGAGTTTTCTTTGTTGCTTTTCTAATGAACAGCAAGACAATTGGGCCATACATCTCCCTTTAGCACAATATTCATATAATGCTAACTTTCATTCCTCTATTGGTATGACTCCATTCATGGCTAATCTGGGATATACCCCATCTTTTGTTCCATCTGTAATTTCCTCTTCTTGATCTCCCCTTGCTGAGGATTTTGTCAAACAACTACAATCACTACAAGCTTCTTTGAAGAATAATCTTTCTAACACCATTGATCTTTATAAGAAGAATGCTGATAAACACTGTCAAGAGGGAAGACAAATCTCAGTACACAATTTAGTTTATTTAAACACCAAGAACCTGCCTATCAAGTGGCCTTCCCGCAAACTTGGGCCACGTTTTATAGGTCCTTTTTCTGTGCTGGAAAGAATTGGGAGGGTAGCTTACCGCCTCAAATTGCCTCCAGGATATAGAATTCATAATGTTTTTCATGTTTCTCTCTTGAAACTTCAGACTAGGGACCCTCCTCCACATCAGCTCAACAATCCTCCTCCTTCCCAAAAGATAGATGGCACACCTGAATATGAAGTTGAATATATCATTGGTCACTGATATCACTACCGTAAGCTTCAATTCCAAGTTATGTGGAAGGGATATACTGTTGAGGATAGCTCTTGGGAGCCTGCTGCCAATCTTACCGGTTGTCAAAATTTATTGAGTCTTTATATCCAAGCTCATCCTGAACTTGGATCTGAGGGGGATAATGTAACAATTCAAAGCTCCATTGGAGCATAATTTTCCTTGTTTTTTGGGCCGTCGGGCTTGTTTTTCTGCTGCTTAGCAGCAATCAGCTTTGATCGATGCTGCTAAGCAGCATATCAGCTGTTTTGCCGCTGTTTCTTCTTCTTTTCTTTTTTTCCCTCTCCTGTTCTTTTTTTGGCCTTTGGGAGGGGCCTATCACCTTGGTGATCCTCTGCTCATCTTTTGGGGCAGTTGGACCCAAAATCCTATAAATAAAGCTGGTATTGAAGAGTAAGCTTTAAGCTGAAATTCTAAGTGGTTCTTACCCACGCCCATTTTACCTTCAAATCTTTATTTTTATTTTCTTTTTCTTTTATTTTCTTTATCTATATTTTCTTCCTTCCCTTATGGAGTTTATAGGACAACAAGCCATGAGCTTGTTGTCACCTTTCTCATTTTTTAAAGAGGCTTTCACCTCACAGATGTTGAGACATTCAGATGGTGAATATCCCAACGTCGATATTCCATTAGTAACCAACAAGTCACTTTTAAACACTTTGTTTTATCTTTTATGCTTAGGACTAGTCAATTCAATGACTCCTTTTGTTTCTCAATATAAGTTTATAGCTGGTCTGGTTAAGTTATTATTACAGACGGTTCCCACTTTTTTGTACCTATTGAATCTCAACCCTAATACCCTACATGCTTTAGTTTATAACTTATCTCCTGTTTGGGCAAGGCCCTACAGCTGTTTCATATTGTCCCAGGTTGTAATAGATGGCAGTTCAGGAACAACTACTTCCTGACAGGTAGAGTGGAGGCAGGTTAGGATGTGTTTTTTCTTCACCTCATCAGAGGCCCTTCTCATGGCAGTCTCATATATGGTAAGGAACACGGCTATAGTAGAGGTCTTGGGATCAAACACTTGTTTGAAAGTGGGTTTGAAGTGGGCCTCAGGAATGGGCCCAGAATTGATTTTACTATCCACCATGTTGATGTGTGGGGAAGAGTTGGTCTCTGATTCAGCAGGAGGTTGAAGAGACCATAATTGATAAACACTTCCTTCTAGAAGGTCTAGGACTTCACTATTATAGACACTTTTACTTACTATGGCAGTTATGTTTGTATCTATAGCATCAAGACGTTGGCCTTGATTCACAACCACCATAAATAGGTTGGCAATATGAAAGGTCATAGCAGGGCCTACTGATAGGCAGGGGGAGAAACGGTCATTTACTGAGTCAATTAGCTCATTAAGCTCTTGGAAGTCTTTATCCAAGTTAGCATGAGCATCCTTGAGTCCATCCACTTTGTTAGCAATGACAACCAATTCATTAGCACAATGGATACAAGATTGCCCATCCATTCCAGGACAACACCCGTCAGTAGGAGACACCTCATGAGTAGCCAAGACAGTAGCTAAAGAGGCCCACAACTCAACAAGTTCTTGTTGCAGTTCTGTTACTCAGGCAGTTAGTGTGGCCACTTGAGGATCAGGCTGTGGAGGCGTGGGAGGGGGGCCTTGGCTATGGGTTGTCATACATAGTTCCTTGATAGCATCCCACAACCACTGTTTCCTACTGTCTAGATCCTCAGGAGGGGGTGTTGGAGGGGTTGCAGCAGCCTTAGTTAACTCCTCTACTTGAGCTTGCAGTTCTTGAATGATGGCATTAGAGGCAGCTTGTTCTTTGTTTATAATGTCTTGGAGCGCCACACCCTCTTGTTGTAAGGAAGCTGATAGCTCCTGCATTTTTGTACTTGTATAAACCCAGAATTCTTTCTATTGATTCACCAGATGTTCAAAGCCAGACCATTGTAATTCCAGAGATGAGTCCACCTGGACCTGCCAGGGGCGCTGCATCTTGTAGAATTCTTCTAGACATTCCCACACATACTCAGGCACAGAGTTTCAAATATGGTTAACGGCAGCAAGGAGACAGGTTTGAGTAGAGATATTGTCCTGCTGGTTGTCTGAAATAAGCAAGAATAGGGAATGGGCCCATTGCTGGTAGGCAAAAAACTGGTCCCAATGGTTTGTCACAGCTGCCTGAAGATTGGTCATCTCATGGGCGTGCAGCCCAAGCGTCATTTGGTGATGAACTAGAGCAGGGTGGACAAACTGAGTTACTAGGGAACAGATAGTGTCATACAAGCCGAGGCAAGCTTGAGGGATATGGGGGCCCATAATAAGCTCAAGATAGTATGTATGTCCCACATGAAGCTGAAGGCTAGAAAGAGCGCCCTCACAAGCTAGTCTAAGGGCTACTGACATAATTTGTTCTATATTAGGAGCATTTAGTTGATAGGCCGTAAGATGAGGAGTAGTGGTTAAATCAAGAACATACAGAGTAGTAGGAGGGTCTGAGATATCTTCTTCTATAGATGGGCTGGTCACTTCAGGCAAGTTGGATTCACGAGGTGACATAGGTGGAGGAGAAGGACCAGCAAAGGTAGTGTTGAATGGGGTAACTGAGGGGCTTGCAGCCCCTGTAGTGAGCACCATTTTTGTTGTGCTCTTGCAAGGACTCGGCAAGGAGGGCACAGCAGTGGAATCTTAACGGTAGGATTGGATTTATACTAAGGCAAAACGGTTAGCAGAGAGGAAGCAATAAGAGAACATTACCTTGTTGCTGCTATTTACTTTACGTGTAATATAAGAAACTCCTCTAGAGGTGTCTAGGGAGGGTGCACTGAAGTAAAAGAGACACACAAAAAAAAAGGGAGTATTTAGAACTTAGATTTTATTAAAAAATAGAGTAGGAATATATACTGTGAATAGATACCACAGAATACAGTGGGGGTAATAGGATCACTTGCCACTCTTACAAGTGGAGGAGAGATCCTGAAGGTGAGATGTGAAGGGAGAAAATTGATACCCACTCCTTTTATGGGAGGGGTTATAATTTTTGAGCACCAAAAGTTGAAAGATAAGAAATTTGAATCTAGTTCAAGATTTGAAACCCACCAAAGGCAAAATCAAAAGAGTCTGAATGTGGGACCATCCACGACAGGAAAGCAACACTATAAATAAACATTCATCCCTCAATGATAGCTTGTGCTATAATGAGAAGATTTCCCCCCTGATAATATCTTTTAGCTTCTCTTACAACAGCAAGGACAGCCACTAGACATACCCCCATCCCCAATCTTGGAAGATAAATAACCTCATCTTCAATGCTTTTTTTGAAAAGCCTACCCTGAGATTGGGGGATATCAGTACAAGCCTCCTGTTTTTTGGGGCCCACAACAGAAGGGGCTGAAGGAATATATTTCAAGGAGCCCACACAACTCTTAATATGATATTTACTTAGGACTCTTCTATTGTCACCTCAGTCAACCACGTCTATTGCCATCTACACCATCCTGTATTACCTACTGCCCTTGTAAGGTCTTGCCCATAAGGGTGAAAGATTTTTAGACTAAAGGGGTGTAAAGCGTTAGGATTTCAGATATATATGCTATAAGAAAAGTGGTAAACAGTTTGTAGTGTTATCTTACAAAGCCCAGCCAAAAGATTAAATGGGGTTACAAAGGGATTAATAGAATTAAGAAAATCCCAAGCAGGCTAGGTAAAGCAAGGGAAATAAAAAAGGGGGTTTGTTTTTAACAAGAGAAATGGCCTATGGTAGGATATTCCCCATCAGATAATTGAAAGGGAGAATGGATGAAGAGATTCCCTCAAAAAAAAACTGGTCAAGGCAGGCTTCTGGCCGGTTTTTGCTTATCTTCATCCTTCTTATTAATAAGAGATACAGGAGGGCTTAAACTATCAAATAAAATATAGTTAGAAAGAAAAAAGGGAAAGAAGACCTTAATGTTTGAAAAGCAAATTGAAGGCAAGAAAATCACTTGGAACTTTAGTGTATGCTAAAACCTCTAATGTGTGGTTAACTTATAGTAAGGTTAAGAAAAATAAAAGAGATGTATCCTCAGGTGAGAAGCATCAGAGCTCTAAAAAAAAGCGCAAGAGATTTTCTTAAAGAAAGGCAAAAATTGAGTAAGAGAGAGGGATCCCCCCAGGAAAAGTGACAGAAAACCAAAACCAAACAAAAAAAAAGGCATGCAGAAGTAGCCAATTTTAAACAGCAGAAACCCCCTTGAAAAAGTTACATATCATAGAAAAGGAAGATTCTGTCCAAAACCTCTATGATAAACATAGGAGAATCTTGGACCAAAATGGGACCCAAAACACAAGAAAAAACACAGAAAAACAAGGTAAGTTTTTGGACAAAATCACTGACAGAATAAAATTAATTAGTTAGACTGTATATAGCAGGCCATTAAAGATCTACTTTTTTCAGCAACTTTGAACAGTATAATACACATGCAAAGATGCTCAGAGGGGCTTATAAAAAATTTACCCAATTGCTACTTCCTTAACTGGATTTCAAGTCTCTAACCTGCTTTCCCATTTAATACAGCTAAT
>CAKOGF010000372.1:0-11144 GCA_933228935.1 Pemphredon lugubris
GGAATCCGGAAATGCTGCTTCCCATTGCACGTTCATTGATTCTCTCTCTAGCCCCAGCTCTTTTTCTGCTATGGACGACTTCCCCAGTGCTCTGGTCACAGCTGGCTTCCTCTGTCCACCAAGTGGCAGAGCGCCCCTCAAGCGTCTTGCTGTTCTTGAATGACCTCCCCAGGGTATCTCAGAGTTTCTTGTCCTCTGGAGGCCTGCTAGTCAGGGGTCTTACCCAGGACGACTCTAATTGGGACAAGGAGACTGCCCTAGTTGCCTTGCCGCTTAACAACGGCCCCAGCCCAACCCCCATGCTCCCCCCAAGCATTCAGCCCCCTTGCCCAGAGGACCCCCTGGTTCCCTCTCCTGTGGTGTCTCGTTCTTCTTGGGTCTGTGGAGGCCTGGCCCTCATGGCCTTGGACCTCTACCTCCCATCCCTCTTGCTCCCGTTGTCCTTTTGGACACCTGTTTGAGCGGCCATCCCAGCCCTTTACTGGGTGGCATCCTGGTGGTTAGCACCCCCAGGATGGGAGCCGGACTTAGTAAGTTTAGCCCCCCTCTCTCACATAATAGACAAGCCTATTACTTCTGCTTTCGAAGCCTTTTGCCACTGGTTGTGGCGGCTCCTCCTGCTTATGGTCCGCGCCAGCCTTGGTTCCCTTCTCTCAGGGGGTCTCCTGCTGTGCACCATGTGGTCACTGCTCTCCTCCTTGAAGCGGTGCCTCTCTAGGGATTCTGCCTCCACCTCCACAGCTTCGTCTGGTGCTTCTGCGGTGAACATCACCCTGGTGTCCCCCTGTTCCCCGCCCTCAGTAGCCGTACGTGAGAAGGTCTTGGATGCTCTTGGCGAGCTCCAACTCCGTCTCACTGCTGACTCCTCCTCCCTTGACACTCCTGTCACTGATGCCCAGCGCTCAGTTGCCCTCCTGGACGCCCTCGAGGGTGACGCGCGCCTCTGGGTCCGTACCCTGCTTTGCCAGAGTCAAGAACTGGGTGATACGTCATCTCTCCTCACATTGGTGTCCTCAGCAGTAGCGGCCCCTGGTTCCAAGGCGTCTGTGATCTTTGAGACCCTGCGCTCAAAAGGTCTGGCTCCTGATCTTGCCGCGCATGTAGAGTGTTTTGCGGTCAAAGCTGCGTCCCTTGCCCTGTCCCCCGAGGTGGCAGTTGCCATGTTCCGTCACTCCTTGGACCCTGCCTCAGCAGACAAGGGAGCGTGGGACCCTGCTCCTCCCTCCCTAGAGAAAGCTTTTGCCTTAGCCCGCAAGTTGGGAGCCCAGCCGGCTTACCTCCCAAAGACAGGTGTGTTGGCCCGGCTCGCCACCCCCAAGCCCCCTCCTGCCAAGCCCCCCGCGGTCAGGCCCCCCAAGGCGCCTGCCGTCAATGTGATGGCCTGCGCAGGCATGGTTCCTAACTGGCCAACTTCCTCCTGTGTCCTGCCTGAGTTTGCGGCCCCCTGTGTCATCCCTGGAGTAGCGGCAGAAGGACTTGCCTCCTCCATTCTGTCCCTTCAGAATAAAGATGATCTGTCGTATTTTCTTTTCACTGCCACCTTCTTTACCCGTACTCACCAGGCCAAAGTTGTAGTTTTGGTAGACACTGGTGCGGCTGGTAACTTCATGGACTTGGCTTTAGCCCGTTCTCTGGGTTTGCCCCTGCAGCCTCCCCAACCACTGTTGGCTGCCAGTAAGGCCCCAATACCCAGCTTCCCCCTGTCACGTCCCCTCAGCTACTGCACGGGCTCACATGTATTTGTGAGTAAGTTCTCAGCTGTTGAGGATCTGCTATACCCGGTCATTGTGGGGGTTGGTTGGTGGCGCCGCCACATGGCTCAGGTTGATACCCTGGCCAATGAGCTGCACTTCTCCTTGAACGGCACCCCAGGCTATCTCTCCCTGCTTCCTGCTGGGGTTGACCCTCCCACATCCTGCATGACAATGGCTGCAGGTCCCATCTCCCCCCCTGAGTCTCTAGTCCTGCCTGGGATTTTGGCCCCCTTCAGAGATGCTTTTGACGTCTCCCTGTCCTGGGCTCTCCCGGCTCACTCCCAGCACGACCTCTCCTTCAAGCTCACGGTGGACCTTGTCAAGATTGACGCTCCCATGTATCCCCTCAGTGAGTTGGAGGATAAGGCCCTTGGGGTCTGGCTGGATGACATGCTTGCCAAGGGCTGGATCATTAAGAAATCCTCCTCCGTCAGTTCTCCTGTGGTCTTTGCCAAGAAGTCGGATGGTTCTCTCCGTCCCTGTGTGGACTACACCCTGCTCAACAATGTGACTGTCCCTGACTGCTACCCCCTCCCTTTGGAGGCCTCAATCGCACAGTCCATTGCCAAGTCTCGGGTCTTCTCCAAACTTGACTTGGTGAATGCATTCAACCAGGTACGGGTGGCTGAGGGCGATGAGTGGCTCACGGCCATCAAGACCCGTAGAGGCTGCTTCCAGTTTAAGGTGATGCCCTTTGGGCTGAAAAACGCCCCAGCCATCTTCCAGCGTGTCATTGAGGATGCCCTAGGTGACCTACGGTTCTCCTGCGCGGTAGCGTACATAGACAACATCTTGATCCACTCCCCCACCCCCAAACAGCACCAGAAGGACTTGGTGGCAGTAGTAGCCGCCATTCACAAGGCTGGGCTGTTCATCAAGCCCAGTAAGTGTGAGTTCTTCAAGTCTGAGGTTACCTTCCTGGGTAACCTGGTCCTCAAGGATGGGCATGCAGTGTCGCCTGACAAGGCCAAGGCCCTTAGGGATTGGGCCACCCCTCGGACTCAGAAGGAACTCCGCTGCTTCCTTGGTACGGTGATCTTTCTTAAGAAGTTCTCCCCGGCAATCTCTGAGCTGGCTGCTCCCCTCCACCCTTTGGCTGGCAAGAATGCTCCTTTTGTGTGGACCCCGGAGTGCCAGAAGGCCTTTGATGCAGTTAAGCGGGTGTTTGTCTCTACCCCGGTACTGAGACACGCTGACACCAGCAAACCGTTTGTTGTGGCTTGTGATGCCTCCAACGTGGCTGTTGTGCACTCGCAAGGACTCGGCAAAGAGGGCACGGCGGCAAAATCCTAACGGTAGGATTGAGGTCGTACTAAGCCAAACAGTTAGCAGAGAGGAAGCGAGAAGGGGACGTTTACCTTGTCGCTGCTATTACTGAATGTGTAATATATCAACTCCTCTAGAAGCGTCTAGGGAGGGCGCGCTGAAGTACGAGAGAACACACAAGAAAAGAGAGTATGTAGAACTTAGATTTTATTGAGGGAAAAATAGGAATATATACTGTGAATGAATACCACAGAATACAGTGGGTTAACAGGATCACTTGCCACAGGTACAGGTGGGAAGGGGATCCTGATGGTCAGTCGTGAATCCAGAAATTAATACCGCTCCTTTTATGGAAGGGGCATAATTTTGCATACCAGAGTCGAAAGATAAGGATTTCGAACCTTCCCAAAGATTTGAACCCAACTCAGGCAAAATCGAAACAGTCTGAATGTTGCCATTCACGACAGTGGCTGCAGGAGCAGTGCTCCTGCAGGAACATGATGGGCAGGAGCTTCCTGTGGCATACTTCTCTCGGAAGTTTGCTCCCAACAAAGCTGCCTGGGCAGTGTTCGACAAGGAGCTGCAGGCCGTGGTTGATGCAGTTACTCATTGGCGCCACCATCTTCAGGGGGCACAGCATGAGTTTGTGGTCCGAACCAATCACAAGGCGCTCTGTTACTTCCGCAAGCCCCAGAAGCTTCTGCCTCGCCAAGCCCGTGTCCTCCAGACCCTGTCGGGATACAAGTTTTGCTACGAGTTTGTCAAGGGTGAACTCAATATCCTCCCTGACCTCCTCAGCCGCAATCCTGCTATGTATCCTGTCCAGGGGGACGAAGCCCCCCTTGTGACTGTGATCCCTGACTCCTTGGTGGTTCCTCTCCCGCCTGACCCTGCCAACTTCCCGCTTCCCCCTACGGCTGCCCTCGCCTGCCTGGATCCTCCTCATCCTGTGCCGGCCCATCCCTCCCCACCGTCCTTGGTGGCCCTGTCCTCCGCGGTCCCTGCCCCTCCTGACGTCCCGCTGGCTCTCCCAGGAACCCTTCTGCACGACGTTCTCCTGGCCCAGCACCAGTCCCAGGATGGCGCCCTACTCCTGTCCAAGCTGTCCCCTGAGCACCCCTGCTCTGGGGCATACACCCTAAAGGATAGGGTAGTTTACCAAAACGAGAGAGTTTGGGTCCCGAAGTCTTTACGCACCCGCATCATGACTGAACATCATGCCCCTCCCCTGTTTGGTCACCCAGGTTACAAGAAGCTGTTGGAGCTCATCAGAAGGACGTACAGCTGGGTGGGTATTACTAGATCTCTTGGCCCCTGGATCAAGAAGTGTGTAACGTGTGCCCGCTCTAAGCCAGATCGCTCAGGCAACAACGGTCTCCTACACCCCCTCCAGCAGGCTCAAGGCCCTTGGTCCTCCATCTCAGTGGATTTTGTGGTGGAGCTCCCCCTATCTGGTGGTTTTGACTCCATCATGGTGGTAGTAGACCGCTTCACCAAATACGCAGTGTTCATCCCATGTCTCACTACACTGAACTCGGTTGGAATGGCCAGCTTGTTTGTGAAGCACATATTTGTTAACTTTGGATTGCCCCAGGAAATCATAAGTGACAGAGGGCCCCAGTTCACTTCCGCATTTTGGGAATCCCTGCTAGCCATACTGGGCATTAAATCATGTCGCTCTACATCATACCACCCACAATCAGATGGTCAGACCAAGAGAGTCAACCAGACTATGGAACAGCATCTGCGCTGTTATGCAAACGCCTCCATGGACTCATGGTCTGAGGACTTGCCCCTGGCCCAGTTTGCCTATAACAATACTACCCACTCATCCACTGGTACCTCTCCCTTTCAGGCCACGCTGGGGTTTACCCCGGCTTTTACCATTGGTCCCTCACTACAATCCCACGTACCTGCGGCTGCGGACATGGCAGCCCACTTGAAAGCCATCCACGCAAGGGTCCAAAGCACCTTGACTAAGTCCATCCAGGCTTACAAGAAGGCCGCAGACAAGACCCGCCGTCCAGCCCCCAACTATCCGGTTGGTTCTCTTGTGATGCTGGACGCCTCAAACATCCGTATGAAGGTCCCCTCTTGGAAGTTTGCACCCAAGAGACTGGGACCATTCAGGGTATTGGAGGACAAGGGTAACGGTTCTTACGTCCTGGAGCTTCCCCCCTCCTACAGGATTCACAATACCTTCAATGCCTGCAGGCTGTCCCCCTTTGAAGGCCCCATGCCCTCCTCCCCTGAACCAATCCTTGTGGACGGCAATCCTGAGTATGAGGTGGAAGCTGTGGTGGCTTCCCGCAGAATCAGGAGGGCCCTGCAGTATTGTGTGAAGTGGAAGGGCTACCCCTCATATGACAATAGCTGGGTGTCCTCCTCAGACTGCGGCAACTGTTGGGAGTTAGTACAAGCGTTCCACCAGGCAAACCCAGAGGCGCTGGGACCGCCAAAGTCTCTCCTAGCCCTCAAGATCCCCAAGGCCCATAAAAACTTCTCCATAGCCTCGCTCCCCCAAGGGGGGTTCCACCCAACGGAAATAGGAAAGGATAATGTAAAGTCTCTCCCCCCTTTGGCTGTGGACAGAGTGGCTTTCCCACAACAATCCAAAAGATCCCCTCAAGTGCCGCCTAAGCCCCTGAGGGTGCTGGAGGATCTGGCCCACACAGTGGATGAGAGGTTTGTAACAGCGTACCCTGTTGCTCCTGCTCCCTGGATGGTGCCCTCCTGGGATGAGTCCCTGCAAGATTTGGACTACCTCTTGGCTTGGGCCCGCCCCCACCTAGCAGCTTTTAAGTTAGCTAATGTCCCCCCCAATCCCCAAGGTACTTTGGATGTAGAAGTGCTCCTGCAGGATGATAAGTGGGTTAGACCACCCCCCTCCAGCTCCCCCAGCCCAGCCAAGAAAATTATTGCCACCAGCCAATCACATCACGCCCCCCACTCTCGCCACCTCTGTGGTTCTGCCCCAACAATTTAAGACAAGCCAGCCCACTTTGGGACCTTGCTTGTCTATTTTCTCGTTTAATAAACCTTTGGTTTTGCCTTTGTTGGGCTCTAAATAAGACTTTTTTTTATACACTTTTGCTGCCGCTAACCCCCCCTTTTTACCTGATCCCAGCCTTCCCCATTTCAGGTACACCACCCTTTTCCTTAAAGCTTGTCAGGGAATCCGGAAATGCTGCTTCCCATTGCACGTTCTTTGATTCTCTCTCTAGCCCCGGCTCTTCTTCTGCTATGGACGACTTCCCCAGTGCTCTGGTCACAACTGGCTTCCTCTGTCCACCAAGTGGCAGAGCGCCCCTTAAGCGTCTTGCTGTTCTTGAATGACCTCCCCGGGGTATCTCAGAGTTTCTTGTCCTCTGGAGGCCTGCTAGTCAGGGGTCTTACCCAGGACGACTCTAATTGGGATAAGGAGACTGCCCTAGTTGCCTTGCCGTTTAACGACGGCCCCAGCCCAACCCCCATGCTCCCCTCAAGCGTTCAGCCCCCTTGCCCAGAGGACCCCCTGGTTCCCTCTCCTGTGGTGTCTCGTTCTTCTTGGGTCTGTGGAGGCCTGGCCCTCATGGCCTTGGACCTCTACCTCCCATCCCTCTCGCTCCCGTTGTCCTTTTGGACACCTGTCCGAGCGGCTATCCCAGCCCTTTACTGGGTGGCATCCTGGTGGCTAGCACCCCCAGGATGGGAGCCGGACTTAGTAAGTTTAGCTCCCCTCTCTCACACCAAGAATAAGTTTATAAGAAGGTTTTATCTGGGAAAGCTACCAACCCTTTTCTTTTTGACATTACTTAATAAACAACTGCAATTAATGAAATTAGAGCACTATAGATTGAACAAGTTTACTATGATTTCACTTTATTTATATTACTATTATTTTCAAATATATATAAAGTCCACAGTCCCAGCTGCAGTCTTGGAAAAGCTGAGCAAGAGGCCTTGTCATGAACTATCCAAAACCTGAGCCCCTCAAGCCTATCATAGTACTAGATTAAGAAAATGATACAGCTTCTATTCTCCCCTTTCACAGGAGCTTTTAAAATGCCCACCTTCATACCATCTCAAAGACTCAAATAATCTCTACTGATGAAGAGCTCTCTTTACCTCAAGTCAATTCAGCATTTGATTATAGCTAGTTGAGGTTTATCTATGTGACTATTTTAAGCATCGCTATATGAGAGCTATGTGGCCCTGAGTTACTGCTGCTATTTATCTGCTGATTTTGACATCTTTCATGTACTGGGACTTTAAGGCCAGACCCTTGAAAGTGATTAAAGGGTCACCTGATACTGAGCCTGGCCCTGAAAATTTGAAGAATCTATGGTTTTGGATGAAACATGATTTTACCATCCAAAAAAAGGCTGAAGTTAAATCTTCTTAGGAATAGTCTCTCAAAGCCCTAAGTGGAAATTAATTTATTTTGTTAAGATCCATTGATATATTGCATGTTAAGAAATTTAAAAAGATGACTTTTTGGAATTTATAATCAAACCATTAAACTAAGTTAGTCTCACCATCAGTGAATAGTTCATTATCTATGACTAAGGCAGCTTTAGCTAAGCTAGTTTCTGGATCTATGTCACCACATTTAAAAGACTATTACATGATTAATGTTGAAAATAAACTAGTAATAGTTCAATAAGATGTTGAAGGAGACAAAATTCCAAGGAAAGAAACAGAGAATAAGAGGTTATGTTCTTTATTCATATTTAGAAGTTAATATAATGAATGGGAGGGCTGCCAGAACATAAAAGGGGTGGTATGATCCAGGTAAGGTTTGATCTACTGGAATAACTTGTCAAGGTCTGTTTGAATGAAAATGGGGTTCAAACCTTTTTAAGAAGTAGTGGAATGTGTTTCACTGACAATATTGATAGAAAGTATGGATTTGGCCTGGGGCAATTTAGAGGACGCCCCCTGCCTGCTGTAAGATATGGTGCCAACTGAAGACTCAGTTTTGGTTGCAACATTAATATTTAAAATTGATTATATCTATCTATCTATCTATCTATCTATCTATCTATCTATCTATCTGTTTGTCTGTAATGTCACCTCAAGTGCACTCAAGCCATAACAGATACTGTGATAAATGAATTTTAAATTAAGCACATTAAATTATGTGATTAATTGAAGCTTAATTTATTAGGGTTAGTGCATAAAGCTTGGTTTTTCTATATGGATGTAGAGTGTTTCAGAATGAAGAATACTCCAGTCTACTAGTAATAATAAATGATAATTACTTCAGCTAATATCACCTGTCTCTCACTGCACCTCTGAGGTGCTACAACCTTAATTGAGACATATCAAGCCTATATATTCCAAACCTTACTTTCCAATAAAGATACCCCTTTTCTACCTACATAATAATTGCACTGCTGAAGTCTTTGTTACTCTAACCAGATAACTAAAGCTATACATCCAGACTCTGTCCAGAATCTGCTTTATTGTTGCTTATCACTACTCAAGTAACAGGAAGATATCCCTGCTGTACTAACAGTTAGATATAGGTCCCCATGCCCAATCATAGTGTACTGTGTTGTCTTCTGACTCTAAAGCCCAACACACCCATAATTTTCTTCCCCGTGCTTCTCTAGAAAAGCCTCTCAAAAGCCTAGTTCTTCCCCTCCTAATACCCTAGAGCACCACAATATGAAACACTGGTGCCAAAAGGCATTTCTATTAGAGAACAACATGGACATTGGCAAACAAGTGGGTCATTATTTTCTTTGTTATGCCTAGGTACCAGATCAAATATTTAATAGCTTAATTACATTAATATCACATTAAATTATTCAAAATGTGTAAATTATAGTTGAATTTTAAAGCTTTAATTTGATTTTTAGAAAAGATGGAACTTTTAAAGTCATTTCATCATTATATAGGATTTAAATTACAACTTTCAACATTTCTGAGAATACTCCAATTTAACTATCAAACTAAAAATAATTATAATGAAATTCATGGGAGAGTAATAGCAGACCAAAGCTGCAAATGCTATTAATCTACATTTAAATAATTGTTGCAACTGAACTAACCATAGTTCAGGAGAGTGTTGGGGAAGACAACAGTTCAAGAAAGGAAACCAAGAACAAGAAGAAGTTGTATTCTTTATTTGTGTTTAGTGGTTAATATAGTATATGGGAAGGTCACAAAATAGGAAGGGGGTGGCATTATCCAGATAGAGTTTGATCTGCTGAAATAACTTGTCAATGGGTTATCAATGGTAAATGGGTTTCAAGCCTAATTAGGAAGTATTGGCCTGTGTCCCACTATTGTCCATGATTGGCACTATGGATTCAGATTGGGGCAATTCAAAGGACGCCCCCTGTGTGTTGTGAGACACAGTGCCAACTAAAGTTCCAGTCTCAGTTGCAAAATAATCATAAATATTTTTATTTTTTATTAGAAAAAAAGTTGTTGCTTTTGAAAGAATAACCACTCTATTTGAAATATACCCTCTAGTACACCACCCAACTTCATCAACTTTTTTTAATACATCACTAGCTTCTTCAGACCTTTTTGTTTCTCTGGTATCATCACATGATTTATAAATTATAAATTATCTCAGAATATTCTGAGAAATTTTTAAAAGTTAAATTTAAAATATATAACTTCCCATCTTTCATCAAATATGGAAGATTGATTCACAGAGTTTAACTTCAAGCTCATTTTTATAGGCCTAATGTTTCTTTCATAAATATAAAAAACCCTTTTTGAGAAACATTTGAGCCAATTAAAACTGAATTATATAATTCTTTTCTTTTTTCTTCTTGCTCAAAAATGTTTTTCAAGATCATTTATGTTATTGATATAAAGCTCTTTTTCCTTTTTCCTTAGCATTTTTGATATTACACCAAAGTGACCATCAACAATACTTTTTCTATGAATTTCAACTAACCTATCATATTTTATAGAGCCCTTAATATATTTGATGTCTTTTTAAATAAATAATATAGGAACTCATATGGTCTAAAAGAATTTTTATTATTAGCCCATACTTTAATATTTTATTTTTTAAATCTATTTAACTAAGCAGAATTATAAGACTGTCAAGATTTTGGGGTCTTGAACGAGAATTGTTTTTATTGGGAAGTTGGGTCATAGTATTAGTTGGGGTTTGTTGATAAGGGATCTGTATGGCGACAGATGGACTTCCAATCAATGTTCTAAAGGTGGCAGTAACAGCGGCAGTTTGTCCTGGGTTACTGGAGGCAATTTTGAGGGGGATCCTGTGGTCCTTTGGGGACGCGACACCGGCAGCTTTGGGCAAAGGTGGTTGTGGCAGGATGTAAGTGTTGATAATACGCTCTTATCAACACTGGGAACTACTATACAAATGGATTGTAGAACTGGGTAAAATTGTCTGCCTTCTAATCCAGATTAGAAGGGCTTTTTATAGTATAGGTTACTATGCCCAGGCCAAAGTCTGGTTGCCATTGCTCTTGCTAGTCAGCCTATCATCCCCAAGCTGCTAGCTTCAACCCCCAGAGCTGTAATTCTAGACCTTATTGCTGGTCTAGAATGAGGCAAATTTTATGCTGGTAGTTTGCCCTATTCAGCATAGTATTCCCTTGGTCATGCAACATAATTGCTGACTTAATCTATTGTCAGCCCCATGTTTTGGGCTGCTGGCAAGACACTCTTGATTTGGCCAAATCAGCATCATGCTCTAGGGATAGGGCTTGATTCTGGCGGCACTGCATTTATCAGCCAATGAGGTGGACTTTCATTGGGCGGTCTTGCGTCTACAGGCCCATATTTCTGGAACACAATTTGGCTGTCTTCTTGTCTTTTGTGCTTTTGGAACCAGCCAATTGAGAGCCAGTTCTTCTATTCCAAAATCAAGTGATCTTGTTATGGTCATTAGGTTGGTTGCTTGGCTGATACAATAGTTGGGTGGCATCCCGTCTATTGTATTGGTGATATAGTGGATGAGAAAATATATCAGTCAATCTTAATTACACAGATTTCCTGACATTTCCCCCCACTTGACTGAGCTATATTTTGTTCCTGCTCAATTTTCTTTATCATCATTAGTGAACCAAGTGAATATTCCGCCTTTACTAACAAGTCCAGTGCTCGGCGGTACATTGCCCAGTTGTCAGGGCCAGATCTTGAGGC
>CAKOGF010000373.1:0-11142 GCA_933228935.1 Pemphredon lugubris
GATAGGTCTAAGGCAAATGGGCTGTTCTCCTTCTGTGTTGATGTGATGCTGTATGTCCGTAGCACAACCAAGGTCAAAGTCATTTTTGGCAACTACCTCTCAATAATTTTTAAAGAGGGCAGTGGCCTTTTCCTGTTCCTCCGTAGTTAAATTTGCCAAACTCTCCAGCGGGACCAGAGAGTGAACTCCAAGATCTCCTTCATTAGGTAACCCAAGTTTGCTTAGGGTTCCCAGTGGTCTTGTGCTGCTGTACTCAGAAGAAGGGATTAGATGTATGTAAGCCACTATTTGATTCTTCTTGATTTCAATGTTCTCCTTCTGGAGGTTAGCTAGTAATACACATATTTCTTGGTGCCCAGGCAAGATTATGCCAGGGGCGGCTATTGGTTCCAGATGAGAGCAACCCCAGGGTTGATGGATCTCACCTATCAGCCCGGGGGTATGTCTAGAGTCAGCCCTGTTCCTACTACCTGTTGGCAGCCAGAGGACAGAGTTAGGCTGGAAGTGGAGCAGAGAGGTATCATCTTGTATTTCTTAATCTGACTGGGAAGTTTCCTTCTTGCTTGTCTACTTAATGTATAACCAACAAGTACCACCTTGTCCTTATAGACAAGGTTGATGTACTTGGTGGGTGGGCCCTGTACTTGTGCGGGGTCTCAGCAGTAATATAGGGGGATATTCTGACCAAGCAACGTCAGTGTATCTTCCTGTAAGTCCAGGTGCACCCCATATTTCTTCAGAAAAGCCGTACCAATGAGGAAGTCATACCTCTGGTTGGGAAGGACAACGGCAGGGGCAGAGACCGCAATAGAGCCAAACCTCATGGGTAGAGCACTGTAGGCGCCTAACAAGGTGGTGACTTGCAGTCCTGCTGTACCATAGTCCTGCCAATGGTCAATGTCAGGTGCTATCCCCAATTGTTTTATGAGTTTGGTTGAAACAATATTGAAGGGGGCTCCAGAGTCTACTATAGCCTGTACCCAAATTTTATTAACACAGATGTCTGCATATGTACAATCAATATAAGGATCAAACGGTGCTTTAATGGAGAGAATATCCTTATCAGTTTTGCTTCCCAGGAGAGAACAGAGGCTGGAGCAGACTTCAGGAAAGCTGTCTACTAACGAGTCCAGAGGGAGGGCTAACTGGACCCCTTGTAGTTTTGGCATATCACTGGAGCATGGGGAGTGGCGGCTTTCAATTGAATTCTGAAGTTGGGTGGTGTATGGTCTTGATACTTCAGTAGTGGCTTCTGGTGACGGCTGCTTCTTTGCTTGGCCTCTAGAGGTTACAGCAAAGATGTTGTCAGAAACTATCATATGGAGGGGGTCTCCTCTGAAGTTTGATGCCAGGTCAAATGAGGCAGGGCCTGGTTCTTTGGGAATGAGGGGGGCAGGGGCAGAAGTAGAGCATTCCATCTCTACTCCGCCCTGACTTTTCCCTTGTTGGGATTGCTGATGTCTGTGGTTACCACGTGAGTTGCTTTCTTAGGCGCGGTACACTGTGAGCACCAATGAGTGGTGGCGTTACAGATACCACAGTAAGGTCCTTTTTTATGGGGACTGCTGATCTCATTGTTCTGCTGCTTTCTGGGGGACTCCTCATTGGGGTGGTTCTTTTCTGGAGCAGGACAATGTGTTCTTACTTTATGAGGGGCTTCAAATGTTTCTGCATGACTGTGTAGGAATGCCACCATCTCCAAGATGCCTTTGCCTTTAGTGTAGGCAGGGGCCATGGCGCAATGAAGGTCTACATAGGTCAAGGTGGCCTGCTTCAGGGCTGCTCTGAAATCAAATCTTTGGATTATGTTTGAGCCCAGTAGCACCTGTGCATTGTGATAGAAACGGTCTGCAAACTCATGTAGCATCTCATTCTTTTTGAACTTGATTGACCCAAATTCTGACTTCTTAGTATATAAGATGTCCTCCCCTCCAAACTCATTAAGTACTGCCGTTCTTGCCTCATCATAGGACCAGTCATGCTCCGGAAGATGGGGCATGACTAGGTCCACACTGATGGGATCAAGGGTGTTTATGAGGGTGGTAGCCTTGTTGTGATTGGAGGTGCCCCTCATAGACATTTTGAAGAGTTGTAGGAAAGAGTGGATGTTTTCATGTCTGTCAAATTTGGGCAGGTTCAAGGGTTTGAATTGTTTGGTGGGGATGTTGTCAGTCTCCTTTGAAACAGCAGTATTGAATGGAGATATTTCTGGAATTCTTGTGTGTGGCGCTGTTCTTGGTGGAGTTGTGAAGTCTTGAGTGGGCAGGGCAGTTAAGACCTCTGGGATATGGCGGAGCTCCTGTGATGAGGAGCTTTCCTCCTCAGAGGACCCAAAGTCTTCTACCACAACACTGGCGGGTTTTCCTGCACTACTTGTGGGGCTTTTGGCTTTATGTGCCTGAATGTTGCAGTGGCACATCATGGTAGCCAAGGTGCCAGTCTCTTTCTCAAGTGCCAACAGACGGTCCTTTGTCCCAGTGATATCCATCTTGGCAGACAAGTTCCTGCAGCCAGTCTCTAAGTGGCGGTTGAACTTGGCTAGGCTTGCCAGCTTGTCCTAGAGGGATTCAACTTCTTTCTCCAGGGACAGGACTTTTTGAAATGTGTTCTCTATTTCCAAGCTGTACCCTTCAACAACATGTGTTAGAGTGGCCAGCTTCTCTTCCAGGGAAGATATTCTGGCTGACTCTTCAGAGGTGTTGGTTTCAGTGGCAACAGGTACTATGGAAGGAGGATGATTGCTTAATGCTTCTTCCACCTGAGCAAGGCGGGCTTGCAGCTGCTGGACTGCATTATCACTAGCATCCAGCCGGTGGGCTGCATTCCCAATGTCTGTACTAACATCGTTCAAGAAACGTTCGGTGTTAGTGCATGAGGTGTGGACAGCTCTAAGCCAGGGGTGAGAGGCACCTCTTGCATCCATCACTTTGTCTACCACCTGCTGCAGTCTGGCGTTTAGGAGGGCAACCAACTCATCAATGCGTGAGTGAGCGTTCCCACCCCCATGTGTTGATTTGCCAGGACCACAGCACAGAGGTCGCCAAAGGCAGTGTTCATCCCAGATAGGGTAGAAGACCACTCCTGGCGGAGAGACATCACTGAGGAGCCAAGGGTGGCAAGCTCCAAGTTCTGTTGAGCAGTAACAATATGAAGGTGCTTGATACTGGGCTGGACAAAGGTGCTTAAAAAGTCCACACAGACAGACTGATCAGCCAGGCGCTCCTGGAGAAGCTGAATGGTAGTGTTCCTGAAGTGGACAAACACATCCCATTTAGCATCCTGGTTACGCAGGAACAAGAACACACCCAGAGCGCCATCAGGCTGCTCTCCAGGATAGAGAGAGAACCCGCAGAGCAGCTGGTCTGCAGTCTGGCGTACAGTGTCCCTGTCAAACCCTTGAGAACACAAGGGCCCAGAGGGGACAGGTGAGATCTGGATGAGCTCCCAAGGAAGGACCTCAGGGGGCTCAGTGACCACAGGCTTGCTAATATCAAAGTGTGCCTCCCGCTCCACGTTGCTGGTGATCATCTCATCACCAAATGCAGAGGAGAAGGCACAGGGCAGATTGGTGGCCAAGGGCGACCCTTGGCCTCTACTTGCAGTTTCTTGATTCATCAGGCTCCAACTACAATTTTGGTTGGGCTCCAATGTAAAGCTTTCTGGATTGATAGCTCTTATGTTCACAACTATGACTCTGAAGTTGCTAGTTGGGACCTGTGAATAAAATCCTACCTGTCCTTTTTTACAAGGACTTCTCAAAAAATAAGAAGTGAACTTTATTATGCTTTTATTTACAAAGTCTCTAGCCTGGATGGCCTACAAGATTTCTGATAAAGAGGTGATAAAAGTTGTTATTTAGGGCCCTCAAGTGGTACTTCAAATACCACTCTGGGTGCAGTGCATTGGCCTCTTTTCAGGATCCTGGGCATCTGGTCCTAGCTGTGATCCTGTTCAGCTGACTTGTGATGGTCCAATTGGTTGTGACAAGTGGTGTAGGGTTTGGGAGAAGACAAGATCAGGCCTCTCCTGTACAGCTGGCTTCTTGGCGTGCGCTGGTTGGTTGAATATGTGAGCCACTTGATTGGCTGAGAAATAAATCTTGGGATTTTCTGGCAGGAAATGGTTAGGGATTTACTGGTGGAGAATAGCTCAGGATTTCCCAGCAGAAAATAGATAACAATATACTGGCAGAGAATAACTCAGAATATACTGGCGGAATATGGTGACAGACAGCTGTGTATTGGATTGGAACTTACAGCATGATCATGTCTGGTTTGAATCTGGCAATCAAGTCAATTATGTGTCAAACAAGAGATTTACTGCCGGTAAATCCCCCTGGGTTGTTATGTAGCTTATCAGTTGGATATAGAAAATAGAATAGATGGAAGCTGCAGATGCCAAAGATGATCCAATTGTTATAGTTGATTGTCTAATATCCCAATGGATTTGCCGGCGGAAATTACAAGTGTAATAGATTTACTGGCGGCAAATAGTTATCTTCTAGATTTGTTGGTGGTGATTGGCTGGACTAATGATTTACTGGCAGCAAGTGATATCACATAGATTTTTTGGCAGTAATTGACTGATCTGATGATTTACTGGCAAGAAACAACTAACAGAGGATTTACCGCCGGTAAATCCCCATGACGCTGCCAATCAGTGATTATCAACTTTGCTATACCAGTTTGCTTGACCATCATTGATAGTCAATGTTGGGTGTCTTCACAGCCTGAAAGTATCCTAGAAATGCACAGAAAATCCACACAAGGAGCAGGGGTTTCATGTTTTTTGGGAAGATCAAAATAGTCTACTAATCAGTTAGGAGGTAAAAATATAGAATTTATTGAGAACATTGAAATGGAATAAATTGTTGGAGAAAGTTGCTCAGGGAAAAGGCTTTAGTTTAAATACTGAAGTGAGTGGGGAAGGGACATTGTGTTTACCTATTGGTCCTGCAAATACTGGAGGTGGAGTATGGCCTTACAGAAGTACACCAAGCTTCAGCCTGCAGAACCTGCAGAAGTAAGGCTTGAAGTTGCTTGCAGAAAGCAGTTTGGGTCTTTTACTATGTGCTGGCAGGTTGGACTGTGCTGGATGACTAGTATTCCTATGGCTTAAATCATTCTGAGTGCTTGATTGGATCTCTGGCTTGGTTGGTAATAGAGTGGATGTATTATTGCAATTAAGTGGGTTCTGATTTGTGAAATGTTGTGCATTATTCTTTTAGCACTCATCAATTGCTGATTTTCATGATTCCGCATTTTTTATTGTCCAGGGTTTTCTGGCTATGATTTGATGTGTAATTTATATTTAACAGATGCTTTTTGGCTTTGGTTTGCTTTGCTCCATAAATTTTTAACGCAAAATGTGTTTGTTTTCTGAAAATAATTGTGTTTTTTCAAACGTTTCATTATTAATTTTGCAACCTGAACTCAAGCTAGACTCTGGATTAATAAATGTTAAATCCTCTGTTGTTTTCAACATATTGTTACAATTAGAAATCCTGTCTTCTGGTATAAAAGTAAATTATTTCCTTGGATGGAGGGGAAGCAGTTGGATCAAAAGAAATACCATTCATACCCAGGTCTGAGCCTGGTTGGTAATCTATGGGCTGAGAGAATGGGTAATACTCTAGAATTCTAGTTTGACTTCTTTGCAGGTGGTGTATAAATGATAATCCTAATAAATCAAACAATCCTGATAGATTAATTCACTTTGTTTTCTGCTGTCTGTACTTGAACTGAGGGGAGAAAATTTAGCTTTATAACATTTCTTGTTTCTGAAGTGATCTTCTTAAGAAAGTTCCTTAGGCTGCTGGGATTTGTCTTTTCATGTATTGGGCTTAAACTAGCTTTTCTCATGCGTTGCTATTAAAAGAGTAAAATAAACAAGATCAAGGAGCTTGAAGTGTGCTCTGAAATAGAAATCTTCTAAAGAAAAGACTTCTAGATGATATAAAAGTGGCTGTGTAGCCATTTGGGGTTCTAAATTTTGGCTATCTGATTGTCTGCTAGGTGTCTTTGCATATGTATGTGGTAAAAAATGGGGTCTAATCTCTTTTAATGTACTTGATTCAAGCCCAACTCTTGGCTTTTGGTTGGGCTTTTCCTGAAATAGATCTGCTACCAGGCAGATCTGCTGCAAGATTCACCCAATGCTATCAATTTGATTGGCAGTGGGAGCTCTGGTGCTACCCAGCCTGTTTGTATAATTGGGCTGGGTGCAAAAATGTTATTGAGGCTGCTAGCCCTAGAATCAGTTTTAAGCTGGTCAATCTTTTGGCTTAGATTTCTGTTGAAAGCTCTCTTGCCAATCTGAATGCTCTGATGGTTTAAAATGAGTTAAAATCTTGTAGTGGCCTTTAAACTCTTTTTTCTGGGTTATCTGTACTTTTTCTTGGCTTTGTGTTGGCCTGTGGGTTTGAACCCCTTTTCCTGGTTTTTTGGGCCCAGATTGGGCCCAAACAATCACAGTAGATTTAATTGGAAAACTACTTATAATATCATGAGAGTACTGGGCTATGAATCCAGAAACTTGTTAAAAGGGGAAACTAGAGTTCTTTGCCTGTACTACTAACTCATAATACTGGGTGGCAGCTGTATTTCAATATGTTATGCTATATTCTTATCTTAAAGATGCTAATAAAATTACATTTTAGAGTACTGAATTTTAGGAAATCTGATTAAGAAGATTGAGTTATATAATTTTCATCCATAAATTAGCACTGATATATTAGATTGAATGCTGTTATATTATTGTATCATATAATACTACAATAAAGTTGATGACTGAGATAGAATTACTTGATTCTGGAAGATAGGATGATTGATTTTGATTGGCTAGGAATCAAAGTAGACAGAATACTTGCCAAACTATATTTGGGAACAACCAGTAGACACACCACTTTCAGTGGCACCTAGATCAAAAGATGCATCTTTAGAATAATCCTATTAAAAGATCAGGGTCTTGCCAGATTGATGTCTAGTCAAAAAAATAATAAATGGGGTACCACCCAATTAATTTCAATCTTCCAGAAGTATAGAGCACAAGAATTTCCAATCACAGATGTCAATAAGAGTTATTAAACCATCAAACACTTGATACACTTAGAATAGAAAAAATCAAGCTTCATGGATGGTAATATCTTAACCAGAATTGCTTGTCTGAAGATAAGTAGGCAGGAGTCAATAAAAAACATCCAATAAAATTCTACACATATTTGAACTAAGCAGTTGAAAAAAAGTGTGTGGAGGTCAAATAGGTACACCATCAAACAGAGCCTTTAAAGCTGTCATTTAAGGCCTTAACCCCCAAAAATCAAGTAATTTGGTGTTTTTCAGCTCAAAAATTAATTTATGATGTCACAAAATTTTGGTAATTTCTGAAGGCCAAGTAACCAGAATTCAAACTTCTGATGTCAGAATTCCCACTTGACCTATATGAGCTAGGTTGTAGCTCACAACTACTTTAGTAGTTAAATAAAATCCACATTATATTCAAGCTATTCAGTTTTAACTCTGGTAAGTAAATACCCATGAAAATTAAATTTCTTCTTATGTATGTGCCCGTGCGCACTCTTGCAACATGTGGCATCAATTTTGCAATGCCTGCAGCAGCTGTGTTCTTTTTGGCAACAACATCTGCTGAAATTGAGTGTATTGTTGAACCCATCTGTCAGATCATCTAATTATACAATCCTGTTTCAATCTCTCAATTAGTTGCTCTTATATTTTTGTTCTCATTTTTATAGGCTGTACTTTGCCTATACTTTTTCTTGAAATTTTCCACTTAAGAATTTCAAATTGAGATTTCTCCTCCTTATCAATGTTTTCAGCATTTGGTTTTTCACCCCCATCTTCTCAACCATTCTTAATTTCAAAGTGCTTTCACTGCTACATCAATTAGAATAATAGTACATTCATTCTAGATTAATATACTGGCTATAATTATAGCCATGGGGGTTGAAACTACTATCCTGGGTTTAATAGCCTGACTAGTAAGTGCTAGAGGCGTCAGACAGCTTTCTTTAAAGACAGGAACTTGCTTTATAAAAAGCCCTTCTATATCTTCATAGAAGGTAGGCAATTACAGTCCAGCCATATTACTGTAGAACGTTTTTCAGTAATACAAATCCAAGCAGTCAGACCTTTCTTGTTAGCTACTTGTGGAATCTCTTTGTAGGATGCTGCCCAGTTAGAGCTTCCCATTGCCTTGTCTCAGAACTTGAAAAACTTTCTTTACCATTTACCACCCTTGATTTAGAATGACAGGCACCATATCAAGGTATTGCTCAAACACTGTTGGTAGCACATCTGTTTCTATACAGATCTTATCCTCAAACCTTATATCAAAACTTCCTGTAATAACAATACTACCAATAAATATTTTCTAAAGACCAGAAAGCTTGAAGCTGAAATATCAAAGAAGTTACAATAGTTCAACTTGATATATTATCTATAAACCCACTAATTAGAGAAAATGGATTATATTATTAATTTATTGCATATTTTTGAGAGAGAAAATTAGAACCTCAAATTTTTCATTCTTGTCAGGATCTGGCCTGACAAGCTTGTTGGTAAATGTCTCTTCCAAGTAAACTCTGAAGATGCCCCTGACTTTAAGCTTCAGAATGACGCCTTGGACTTGTCTCTAGCTGCCCTAGTCCCCGAGATACAGCCAGTTAAAGTTTCGGAACCAACTGACACATTCAAACAGTTTGAATTGACAAATAGATTGGGTCCTGGATCAAAGAATACGTCAATATGGGATGTAGGCATAGCTTGGCTTCTAGTGATTGTGTTTGGACGGCCAAACCCACGTTTTGAAGCCACAGAACAGGAAAATCAAATAGAGCTAAAATTAGATGAGCATCAGACTATGCTGCAGAGCCCTGCGCCAGAATCACATCATCTTAGTAATTCAAGCATAACTTGCCATCTAGGGACTGGGTTTGGATTTCCAAACCTACATTTCAAAGCCAAAGGACAGGAGAATCAAATGGGAGTATTTTTAGATGAGCTACATGCACCAATCACAATAGAGAAGCTATCTTTCAGAAACATTGTTGATGCTATTCAGAAGCTGAGCCAAACCTCCAGTCTGGTGCCACAAGTAGAGCCACTGAAACTGTCTAGAAGAGTCTGAAGGCCCAAGTCAAGTGGTATAAATAGACAACTCCCCCAATGATCAGCTTGTGATCATTATAAGTTTAGCCTTGAAATAAAGTTTAATTTAGTTTTGATTTAATTATTAAGTTCAGCCAGATGGAAACCAGTCAAGACCCTATGGGCCCTGACAATTATGGTGATTATCATTATTTTACTTTCCAAATTAATTGTTCATTTGTGACAGCTTATCACATTATCATCACTATTCATAATTTTTGATCACTCTTTAGTAGGATTAAGTCACAATAACTTTAGCTTGAAAGCCAAATTTATTTCTCAATAAAAATATTCTTCTCTCAGTTATTTTTGTATATCCTCTTTAGATTGCCTCATTATCAATAATATTGTTACAAATGAACTAGTTGTATTTCAGTCTTCAGATTGCAAATTCAAAATTTTAACAGAAGAGACAAGTAAATAGAAAGATGATAATGTTCTTTATTTGGAGGTGATAATTAATATACTGAAAAGAGAATCTAAAATCTATAAGGAGGGTGTCATGATTCAAATAAGGTTTAATCTACAAATAACTTTTCACATGTATTTTACTGTTAATTGGCTTTGTGCTTTTTTAGTAATTATTTCTCTTGTGACAACTGAAAATGTAATAAGATTGCAGGCATGGAATGTCTTGGCTAAAGAAATATCTTTATTGCTTTGGATGTATCCATCAAGTAGTATTGAAATTCTAGGTCCCACTGGTGGTGAAATGTGGTAAATGACTAATAACATATTGGAGCTTTTCTGCTCATAAGAATGGTAGTGAGAAGCTCTTGGAGCTATTATTTCATATAAGGTACCTAAAACCAGTATTAGGGTAGCTAAATAGAGAAGTAGCTGTACATAAATCAACCTAAAATGGGTGTTTGTCAGGAATTTCATTCCTGAACCCAAAAAATTAAACTTGCTCCAGGATGGACATTTGGGAGATTACCCTGAAGCTTTTCCAGAGGCTTCCGGGTCTCCAGAGGGTGTCTCCAACGAGTTTCGAACTCGCGACCTTGCTGTACACTCAACTGATCAGTCAGCATCTTCAGGCATTTTCCAATCAGTTATCGGTGACAATAGGCATAACCTGATCACAAAAGAAGGCTCAGAAATGCCGATTTTTGATTGGCTGTTTCCCGCGCGCAATTTGAATCCTCTACCTGTGGAATATAAGCCAGTAAGTCTCAAGAACCTCTGTTTCCCTCTTGGCACCCAGAAAAGCGGTTCCTTGGTTTCCTGTTCCCCTCTTCTATCTCTCCTCCACAATGCCATTATGGACTTCCTCAAATATCTTCTAGTAAGGATAACAGGTAAATTCACTCTAAATCTTTATGCCCTCACTAAAAGAGAGGATTAATTCCCTCTGCTGATCCCCCTATCTCCTCTTCCTTGTGAGAGCCATTCTTTTCCCTGGTTTTGAGTTATTTAAGCCGCACACTGTATATCCTTGTCCTTGTTCTAGCAATAAAGCTACTTTCCAATCTTCTTCTTCTTATTACTTCAAACCAATTTGTACACTCTGTCATGAAGGAACCTTGGTTCCTTCTGCTCCTTCTATTTCCTTTTCTCCTAGCCGTCCTTGGGGAAACTCTGCAAGGAGTTCCCCCTGAGAGAGATTGGCTGAACTCTTCCCCTTCAGATGCCAACCCGGAACCTAGCCTGCAAAATGGATGGTTCAAGTACGACACTGGACGCTGGGGGAGGAAATTCAACTATGGGAGATACTCAGTCCCTCCTGTCTCGCAGGATCCCCCCTTGGTGCGATCCAATGCTTCTTTCTACCTGTTAGTGTACCTCACAGGATACTATCTCCTGGGCCGTTTCAGCAATCTCTTGGGACGGTTCTCTCCACTTGGACAGCTTGGCCATTTAGCTATGGTAACTGTTCCTATTGGGTCAGTTGTGGCGGGCCTTAACTTGGGAGCTCTTTTCCATAAGGTGGGCAGGCTTCTCCCTGCCCAGTGGATCCCTGACAGTTTGCTAGAAC
>CAKOGF010000374.1:0-11139 GCA_933228935.1 Pemphredon lugubris
TTGAAGATATGGGTCATTATTTTAGGGATTAGGCCATTTTCTAATGCACATGCTGCTCAAGTCGCAGCATAACACAGTTCGATTTTGAAAAAGTAACTAATTACACAATTTATATTTAAAATATTAATAACTCAATAAAAAATTAATGTTTTTTCACACTGTAAACTATCAAAATGAAGCTAAGAATCTTATCTTTCTATTGGTATAATAATTTTAATATGTATACTATGCTCAATATTAAAGCGAAAGTAATTTAAAAGAGCATAATCCAGATTTTATTATATGATTATATCTAATGATATAAAGTAGATCACTTCAAAGCTAATAAATACTCTTTTTTTAATATACAACAGATATTTTTTATTTGACAAAATTAAAGATAAGATTAAGAGCTTTATTTTCGCATTTTATTTTATTTAAAAAGCTTAATTTTCTAATATTTTATGATAGTTTGAAGTTAGAATGTTTTTATCACTGGCTAGATTGATTTTAAGGTTCAAGTGAGCTTTGAACCTCAAATTAAGCATTCTTTAAATGGAATTCTTTAATATTTTATCATTTTAAAAATATGCGGAAGAGTTACAATTAACTGAATACATTATTTTAATTGATTTGCATTGATTACAAAGAGGATATGATGTAATAATAATGCTTAGCTGCTTCACATATATCACTTGTGCATGAAAACTGGATATTTAATTAATTTCTGCAAACATAAATTCAAGTTCAAACTATAATAAAAGCTATCACACCATTTCTTTCAGAATGGTGTCATTTAGCTTGGTATATAAGAGCTAAAGTACCACAAAGCTTCTAATCCAAAAGACCCCATTCAAAGACCACATTCTGATCATAACTACTCCATCATTAAGGCACACATCAGAGATCTGACCTAATTACAGATTCAAAATACTACCATGTCCTCAGTTAAATTTACTTCTTCCATGCTACCCTTTTTTTCCTTGGGAGCTTCAACAAAAAGAGAGAGAATTACAATGTTAAAAAAGGCATTCCTCTTTATTGCTGGTGATGATCTTGATAATTTCATCAAGCACTTCCTTACTCAAACTGAATTTGGGAAAGCTCAGTTCCTGCCAACTATTCAAAATCAAAAAGGCAATGAGTTCATTGAAAACTTAAAGGATCTCATGAAATCTTCTCCACAAAAACATCTTCCAGCCTTGCGATCTCTGGTTACTTCCAGTTACTCTTTAAAAGAGCTTAATGATATGGAGTTTAATATAACCAAAAGTGAGTTTGAATACTCAAGAAAAATAAATAAAAATAAAAATGTAAGCTTAAATAAAAAAAGCCAAAAAAATAATAACTATTCATTAAAAAAAGAAATAACTAAAAAAATAATTAAAAAATTGCTGGAAAATTCTTTTGAAACAAGCCAGTTTACAAAAAAAGTGCCTGAAAAAATTTATAAAGATATAGAAAAAGAGATGAGTAATTACTCAACTGAAATTAAATACTCTCTACTTAAAACAAAAAAGGAAATATATGAAAATATGAAAATAAAAAATGAAATTTCAGTTTCAATCTCCACTTACTATAAATTAATCCCTAAAAATATAATAAAAAGTAAAAAACAAACTGATATGTGCAATATTTGTAATTTAAAAAATTCACTAGAAAAAAAGAAGGAAGAACGTGAAAGTAAAAACTTACCATTACCAGAATCTATAGACAATGACTTAAAGACTATTAATCAGCACCAAGACTTTTATGTTCACCAAAATTGTGAATATAAAAAAGATATTAATGAACTAGATGATGAGTCTTGTGTTGTAGTTATAGATTATAAAGAAAACTTAAAGGTTGGAGGTGGTCCAATTGAGACCAATAATTGTTTTTATTCAAAAAAACCTATTTCTTTGCTAGGGTTTGCATTAGTTTTTAAAGAAAACAATAAAATTAAATATGAATATCATGATTTTTTGTCTCAAATATTATCACATGATTCTTTATTTTCAGGTGAATGTCTAATAAGTCTTCTTAAATTAGATAGATTTAAAAAAGTAAAAAATATCAAAGTATGGACAGATAATGGAAATCATTTTAGATCATATGAATTTTTATATTACTTATTTAAAGAGGCACCTAAATATATTAAGGGTTCTATAAAATATAACCGTTTTGTTGAATGCCATGGAAAAAGCATTGTTGATGGTCACTTTGGTGTAATATCAAAAATTTTAAAGGAAAAAGAAAATGTACTTTATATTAACAACATTAATGATCTAAAAAATATTTGTGAGAAAGAAGAAAGAAGAAAAGAATTATACAATTCAGCTTTAACTGGTTCAATTGTTTCCCAAAAAGCATTTTTTTATATTTATGAAAGGAAATTTAGGCCTATAAAAAGAGAGCTTGAAGTTAAAAATCTGCACATTAATCTTTCATATTTGATGAAAGATGGGAAGTTATATACTTCACCTTTAACATTTGAAAGCTTCTCAGAATATTCTGAGATAAATTATCATTTGAAATCATGTGATGATACCAGAGAAACAAAAATATCAGAAGATGCCAGTAGTGTATTGGGGCAAGTTCATGAAGTAGGAAAGCTTACTAGAGGGTGTATTTTAAATAGAGTTATCAGTCTTTCAAAAGCAACAACCTTTTTTTCTGAAGCAGACTAAGAATATTTATGATGAGCCAAAGATAGGGTAATAGCATTTATAGCTTTGGGGCTGCTATTACTCTCCCATGCAACTCATCATAAATATTTTTGGTTTGTAGTAGCACTTAAGATATTTTCAGTAGTACTATAAGTTGCAATTTTCAATTATAAAATCAATGAATTATTTTTTAAAAAATCACCCAAGCCCAAGATCAATTAAATATTTGGGATTGATTGTATTTTACTCTTTCTGAATAATTTGAATATGAATAATGTGATTAAGTTATAAAATAACCAATCTGGCACCTAGGCATAACAAGAAAAATAATGTCCCAAATGTACCCCGAGATAAATATTACAAGTGGGGTTGATGCCCAAACAAGTGGTTGGAGCTTCTCTGCCCATGTATAAATAGCTTTAAACCGCACACCTGTAGCTAATGTGCCAACCTGGGATACTTAAAGTCACTATTATATCAGCTGAAGAGAGTAGCAGCTGCTTTAAACTAAAGAATTGAGGTATTTAGGAAGTAAAATGATTAATTTTCTATCCAACCCCCAAGCTAACCCCTCATGACAGCTTAGAAAGCAAGTGCCAGTAGAATAGTTGCTAAGAATATCTATAGTTAAAAGGACTCCACTATTTGTGGAGTTATGGGGTTTGCCTGCTCGCTTCATCATCCCCAGCTTGACCCTTTTCACCAGTAACATTTTATAGTTGAGCTTCGGTGAGCTCTGTTTCCAGTCTTGCAATCTGATCATTCAAAGCCAAATTAATGCAGAAAACTGCAATAAATCTTCCTTAAGTTATGTTAGCAACTTCACATTTGCTTCTCTCTTTTGTTCATAACTTTTATTTCCCTGTTCAAGAGATATCTTCAGACACCCAGTTATTCCATCAAAGGTCAAAATAAGGTTCTGAGCATCCCATGCAAATACTTGATTCCCTTGTAATGGTGTACCTACCCACTGAAATTAGTCCTCAAACAGTTCACAACAAGCTTCCTTAACTCTACCCAACAACTCCTCAGGAAAGGGTTTTGCTACTTCAAGGTCATTCCACAACTCTAATGTTATAGCTGGGACCTCCTTTTGTAGACCAGAAACCTCAGCTTTGGAGAGATTGAACTTAGCCTTGGGCCAATAAAAGAAAAAACTCATGGAATTGAAAATAAGATAAGGGGAAAGTGACACCTGCTGTGTCAGAGATCCAACTATGAACAGGCAGTCTGCTGCCCTCAGGCATAGGGCAGGACATTGGACTGACAAGAAGGGGCCACCATACAATTGGAGCTAACTTAAGGAGGTACAAGAGAGACTCTAGGCCCAGGACCCAGGGCCGGCAGGTGTCACAACAATGTCTACCACCCTGGTGAGGGTGATATACATGATGACAAGCAGCTTTCTGGAAAGGTCAGGCAGAAGGTCTGGTGCAGGTATGGTCATGAGCTTAGGGGTGACAGACGGCTCCATGTCTAGTTGGTGAGTGACAGATAGGGACACCTAGCAGGTACAGGAATTTGGGCTGTGGGATTTTGGGTGGAATGTAATTTAGAAGTGATCACACTATAGGCAGCCTTTGACAGGATCTCAGTGGATGTACCTGTGTGTATAGAAGGAGTAGATGCAGGGCTGGAAGGTATGTTAGAGTGTGGGTTAAACTGACAAACTACAAGAATGAAATATAGCAGTATTTGGGAGACTCAATGTCTCATAACCTTCATTTGAAAATGGCAATGAGGTCTGGAGTAGGGTCCATGAGTTCATATAGGACCTCACTGCCAGACTCTTCATCAGCCAGAGGGATTCTTTCCCAGCATTGGGAATTCATGGGACAGGAGGGCAGCAGAACTCTGTGGGCAGCACTAACAACAGGACAGCATTCATTGGCTGGTTCCTTGGGGCAAATGGTTGCTTCCTTCTGTTCTGGAACAGCATCTTAGGGGGTGGTCTTCTGGTCCATGGAGGTCCTAAGGTCAGATCTCTGATTGGCTGTGGGGAAGTCCTTCAAAACTATCAGGCTGGCAGCTGGCATCTAGCCGTCCTCTTTTGGCAGCTTCATTGGATCCAATTTAGACATTGAAGGGGGCACTATTCGACAGGGCTTCATTTGGCACGGGCGGTCTGGTATTGGTTGGTCCCTTCAATCATAGGTCGGACGGTCGGACGGCTGTTCCTTCATTCTGTCAAAGGTCTGATGGGTTGGCATCTGTTTGTCTGGTCCGTTGGAGGTCGGGTGGGCTGGCATCTGTTTGTCTAATCTATTGGGGCACAAGAGGTCTGGTGTCTGGTTGTCTAAGCTATTAGAGCACAGACATGCTGGCAAATTATCATTCCTGGCACACTGTTAAGAAGATTTTTATTAAAGCATGTTTTCCTCTCTTTTTATACCAACCTATAGTATTCTTCTGCTCAAACCCCCTCACCTGGAAAATCCAATTCTGATTTTTATCAATGAATGTTGAGATATGGCTGTAAAAAATCATATTCTACCTATAAAGATCACAGTATCTTATTCCCTAAGCATTGATCTCACTAAGCTTCTGAATCACATGATTCAACCAAAGAGATTTTATTCAATGCCTTTGAAGTATTTGTCACTCTAAATACAGTAATACACAGAGATAACCTTGTCTTTGGATCACTATCCTTAGCTCCACCTAGGAAATAAGTGATCCAACTAATTAAGACACCCTTGTCTTAACCTTGACACAGTCAAACCGTCAATAATGTCCTATAATTGACATTATGACAATTATATTCCCAGGTATTTGTTAATCAAACCTCCCCAGCTTCTTTAACAACCTAGAGACACCAAGTCTCACTGATTTAAACCTTTAAATCAGTTAACTAATACCCTTAATTAGTACCTCTTAATTAAATACTGTGTAGAAACTAAATAAACACCTCCTTGGTATCTGTTTTGACCACCTAGGTTGTCTCCAACGCCTCAGCGCCTTGGTGCACCCACACCTGAGTGCCTGGGGAAATCAATAGGCCACAACTCAGAGCATCTTTCCATAATATTTAGCCATAACAGCGCTTCAAACCATTAACCAATTTTATAAGTGATATTCTCTTCACCTTTTCCATCTAAGAAAGAAGAAAATATCAATTATAAAATATCCTTTTTAATAAAATTTAAAATATGTAGGAACTTAATTAATGAGTTTGATCAAGTGACTGTAGTACGGTCACAGCCAGGTTCCTGGGACTTTTTTTTCAGGCAATAAAAGTCAAAATAACTGTTTAGATTTTCAAAATAGTAGAAAGAAAAGAGATGTTGTAAAGTGGCTATTGCTTTATTAGGAAGAAATATGACCAATATAGTATCCTTAGGGGCTAGATAATCATATCAAGGGTTAATAATAATACAATCAATTATGCCACAGAGCAAAGATTTTTGGTAGAGAACAAGTGAACACAGAAAACTTCCAAATATAGGTTGAGATCAATTTGGGGGCCAACTTGACTCAGCCATCATCATATTCAAGAGTTGCATTCAGATTCAAATGGCCAAAGATCTCTGAAATAATGATTAAAATACCTTAAGGGTGTGAATTTACAGCTTCCTTGGCAATACAGAAAAGCTAAAGGTTTCTAAGAGAAGCTTCTTTCTGTATCAATTAGGTGTTTTTCTGTCCAAGAACAATTTGAAAGTTGGTTCATTATATTGAATAAAACAATTAAGAGTTTTTATAATAAACTATATGATATATTCTTACTATTTTAAAAAATCTTATTGAATCAGGTTTTATAAAAACCAATTTAACTTTTTTATATATAAAATCACATATTCCAAGAATTTATATAAAAACTTATAGTCAAAATAAGTTGAGTATTACTAGTAAGTTTATAAAAGCTAAAATACAAAATAAGGATCATATTTGATTTTCTCCTTTAAACCAAAAGAAAGAGCTTATATATAGCTTTGAAATAAGGGTGGGACACATCATCTCAAAGAAGTTATCTCAAAAGACAGCATCTCAAATTATTTTTAAAATAGGGTTGGAATCCTAAAAATTGGAAATGAAAAAAGCTTAATTAAAACTATTTAATAGTTATTTTTAATGGTTTCCATTAAGCCATCTCAAAAAAGTCATTACAAAAACGGCATCTTGAATTAAATTAAAATTTGGCTTATCAAAATAAGCAGGATTTACTATAAACTTACTTGATAATTTCCAAAAAAAAATGGCATTTCAAAAAATGCCATCTAGAAAGACAGCATCAAGAATTCATTAATAATACAACTTTTTGGGATAAATCTGAGCCTGTTCCCTGATGTATAAGAACACTGTGTGGTAGCAATCCAAAATTCCACTTTTAATTAAATCCAAATAAGCATCATTCTGATAGTATTATCCCTGTATAATATAGCTATTAAAAAACACATTTAGTATACTAGATTTATATCTTATCTTTGGCAACCTTTAAAAGAGGCACATCCAAAATAATATTTTTTACTAATGGTTTTATATAGTAAAGTGACCAATTACGCCATTGCAATAAACATCATCTCAAAACTCATCAGGATTCTAAGCACCCAATAGTTTTAACACACACAGTGTGTTTATGTAGAATAACCTGTTTTTACATATGGCGTCATAGTACGCCATCTAGAATACCCCATCTTGAATTGGTTGATTCCACTTTTCAATTCTGAAGTTACCACTAGTTTTCATCTATAGTAAAAAATCTATAAATTTTCTGAAATTTGGCATGTATATACAAAAAAGCCCTCCTCTAAACAGCTGGGTACTTTTTTAGCCTTAGTTTTATAAGTTAGTATCTGGGATATAAAATATTTGTACTTTGAGCCAGTTGATATAGCTCCACTGTGGATATATTCAATTAAAATATAAAATATACAAAATCCTTATGTTTTTGGCACACCATTTAGAAAATGACATCTCAAAAACGCCATCTAGAAGCACAAATGCAGCTAAAAACATAAGTTTTGCTTACTTTTTCTTATAGCAAAAAGGCAACCTCCAGAATTAACTCATACAGCAAGGAACATCCTACATGCCAACAATTTCAAAAAACTAATTATTTATTTTTATTATTAATAGATAGTTTTTTCTGGCTTAATTAATTAAGCTTGATAATAAAATTTATAATTAAGTTTTATTTTGAGCTTTTAATTGAAATAATAAAAAATAAAGCAAAAGCAATTTTTCAAATTGCCAACATTGAGGATGTTCCTTGCTGTATGAGTTAATTCTGGATGTTGCCAGCAAAAATATTAAGTACAAATTAAAAAACATTCAAATTTCGATATATAAAAATTTGAAGTTTTCTCTACAATAATATGTAAAAATATTATATATTTGTATAATAAAAACTTGCTTTTTGTATTTGAAATTAGACCCCAAATCACATGAATTTTAGTACTAATTCCACTTTATATGCCTCCCAAGTCAACCAAGCAAGCCAACCCCAAGGCCTCCAAGGGCAAGTCCACTCCCACAAAGGCCAGAAAGACTAAGACTACCCCCCAAGCAACCCACTAAGTGAAAGACACCCTCCAAGGCTCTCACTTCATCTCCTGCGCAGCAGAGAGAGAGCTCTACTCCTCCCCACTCCCCCCTTTGTACACTCCCCTTCTGAAATCTGGGAAAAACATATCAACTTTAGCAGAGATTCTGACAATGAAGAAGATACTGAAACCAGCTATGAGGAGCGTACCTCAACTACCTCAAGTGAGGACCCCATCTTGACATGGGATTTGCACAGAGTCATCAATATCTGTAATGACAATGGGCAGTCTAAAGTTCCAGACGTTTTTCCTATTTCTTTCACTATCATGACAAAGAAAGGAGGTGCTGGCTTTGTCAAGGATGGTTGTCACTTTACTTACAATGATGAGAAGAAGCAGTTGGCACAGCACCACTACCACTGTGAAAGTGCTGGCTGCCTTGCCAGACTAACCACCTATGGCTTCACCAGAGTCAAGGAGCTCACTATTGAGGCATGACTGCTTGGCTCAGAGGAGATACTCTATTATCTCATTCACTGGTTTCTTTGCCAAGTTATTCCTCTAAATAAGGATATGACTTCTACTGAGTTGGTGACCCATGCTCTTCTCCACCTCAATGAGAACCAAATTGAAGAGGTTGGTAATAAGACCAAGCTCCAGCGGTATGTGACTGACCAATGCTCAGTTGATGCCAACCTTGGTGTCAGTGCCAAGAATATTGATGAACTGGTACTTTCTGATGACCAGAAGGTCACCCTACTTGGTAAATCTTTCCTGCTACATGATGATGGTCAAGGGGCACCCAAACGGATTATATGCTATGCCACACAAGAGGATCTCAAGCACCTCCTCAAATGTGATATCTGGTTTGCTGATGGCACTTTTTCAACATGCCCAAGCTTTTTTATCAGCTCTGATCAATTCATGGCCAGGTAAATTCACACATGGTTCCCTTTGTCTTTTTCTTCCTGCCCAACAAAAGAGAGGATACTTATGTCCAGGCCTTGGTCATTCTCAAGGCTAAACTTGATGCCATCTTGGCCACACTTGAAAATTATCCAAAGGAGAAGAAGGGCCGCAAAATGAATAAGGCCAGCCAGGAATTCAGTCAGAAGCAATCAAGCTCACTAAAAAGACCCCTGAATTGCACCCCTACCATTCATTATTGATGGTTGACTTTGAGGTTGCACAGGCAAATTCCTTTAAAAAGTATTCAAGAGCAGCCCTCAAGGATGCTTCTTTCACTTATGCCAGGCTCTGCGCAAAAACCTGATGAAAAACCCAGATCTCAATAAACTGGTGTTTAGAGATGGCACCAAGGAGGCCAAAAACGCTTTTAACTGCTTTTCTTCCTTGACCATGGTTAGAAAAGAGGAAGTGAATGCCTTTTATGATGAGTTTCTCAAGGACAAGTTCATCACAGATAATTGAGAAGCCTTTGCCCCTTTATCAAGTACTTTGAAACCCAGTGGGTGTGTATATTTCAGGGATAGCACCAAATCCGCAAGTGAGGAGATGCCATCAGTTAGAACTGTTTTAAGCAGGTTAAAAATGGGGTTACCAAGACCACCTCTTCACTTGAAGGGTGGAATAATCAATTTGCCCACCTGGTAAAGGTGAAGAAGCCCATGTTTAATGTTATTATAATCAAGCTCAAGACTCATCATGCAAATAGTAACCATCTTTACCCTCAGGCTCTTGCAAATAAAATAATTACCTCTAAAAACGCTAGGCAGTAGGCCAAATATGTGAATGTGACCAAAGATCTTATGGCCTACTACTCTAAAGAGGACTTCCTTAATATCTTGAAGGTATTGCCAAGGCTCTTGGAGCCAAATTCTAATTTATATTAGTTAGCAATAAATCTATTGGTTTTTAAAGCTTTTTATTTTTAGTATATTTATATAAGAAACAATATAGGACAAAGATATGGGTTTCAGAAATCCCAATTTTTGGAATTCAGACTTTAGTGCTTTGCGTGACCTTGTTGCCACTAGCTAACCCCCCTTTTTATTGCAGATTCTGAATTTTAGAGCTTTTTTGAGTCTAGGCACGGTTTATTTTTTGAGAAAAAAGCTTTTATTTGTCCTTTTATTTAAGTTTAAAGTTATCTGTGGGTTTTGGGGCAAAAATTGAGATAGGGTTTCTAGATAGAGTATTTCTAGATGGCGTCTTTCTAGATGGTGTTTTATAGATAGTGTTTTCTAGATGCAGTTCTTCTAGATAGTGTATACCACCAAAATAAGCTATTAGTTATTGATATTAAATAATTAAATGCTGAGATATGCTGTTTTTAGTTTTTTGTTGTATGCCCATAGTGAATTTTGACAGAGAAAGTTGAGCCCAGGCCTTGAAGTTTAATGTGAACTCAATTTTAACACTCCCCTCTGTATCTCAGCATCTAGAACAGCTAGATCTATTGAATTTGGTAGCATTGTGATCAAAATTGCATGAAAAATTCATATAATTACTTTAATTTCATATAAATTATTGTATTAAGCTTTAATATTATCAAAACTAGCTGTATACACTAACATCCTAATTAGAATAATGCAATGGAAAGAAAACTTATACTCTGCAACAATTCTTAGTTACTTTGATCAGATAATAAGGCCAATCAAATCAGTGACAAAGCCACTAAAGCCAGGTGATGCATTAAAATACTATACTATCCTTTCAGCATAAAAAATCCAATTAATAAATACATATTTATAAAAGTCCAAGTGGCTTAAATTATTGGTTTACACAATTTAAGCCATATTCTATTGGATTCAAGAATCATGCTTCCTAGGGTCATGTAAGAGATTTCATTTAAGAATATGTCAGATTGAACTTTTGACTTTATCATTGGCTTTAATTAAAAAAATTTATGGGAGTAGCAATTCAATTGGATACCTTACAGCTTGATTGCACTCAAAATGACATTACATCCAGACATTCAAATATACTGGCTTATTGTTATTAATTTTCTATTGTAAAATTAATTTCTGATAAAAGGCTTGCCTCAAGGTTAACAGTGACACCAAAAA
>CAKOGF010000375.1:0-11135 GCA_933228935.1 Pemphredon lugubris
AAACATATACAATGATATTGTCCAGATATACCAGTGCATGTTTGCCAATATGCTTAGCAAATACTTCATTCATGTAGGTGACAAAGGTTTAGGGTGCATTAGTCATTCCAAAGTTGAGGACCACACACTTGAAAGAACCATACTTGGTATGGAAGGCTGTCTTGGGAATGTCCTCCTTTTTGACACTGATTTGATTATAACCCACTGTTAAATCTATCTTGGAGAAGTATGTGGCTCCTCCAAGGGCGTCAAAGAGTTCATCAATCAGGGGTAAGGGGTAGCAATTCTTGACAGTTACTTTGTTTAGTGCGCAGTAATTGGTGACTAGTCATAGAGATCCGTCCTTCTTTGCCACAAAGAACACAACAGCGCCATATGGGGGCTGTGAGGGTTGTATCAACCCTTTGTCCAGGGCTTTGGCTAGATGTTTCTGTAAGGCATCATCTTTGTTGGGTGTCAGCTTATAGATGGGCCTTGCTTTGGGAAGGCTTATTTTGAGTTGGATGGAGTGCTTGATGTGTCTATGAGGCAGTAACCCCAGGAGAGTTTCCTGGAAAACCTCAGGGTACTGCTTGACAATGGGGTAGAATTTTTGACTCTCTTGGGTTCCTATGGAATGAAATCGGATAACCTCATAATTACAGGAGTCCCAATTGACCTTGTTGAGGTCATCCTGTTCCTCCTGCATTTCAGTGATCCTGACAAAAATATGGTTGCTGAGTAGTTTGTTGGCTGAGCTGGGATAGATGTGGTGGTGCACGCCATCTTGCTCTACAGTAAGTGTTGATGTGACCCAATCCACATGTGGGTTGTTCTTTTTCAACCAATCTAGACCAAGGACAATGTTGTAGTGTGTAAAATTCAGGACTGGCACTCTGATGGTACTGTTTACCTTTCTAGTTGTATTGTAAATAGTTTGGTCTCTTTTTGGATGGGCAGTGAATGGCCATCTGCAAGATCAACCCTTTTGATACTACTAGGAATGGTTGGCAGTTTCATAGTCTTGGCAAGCTTCTTGTTTACCAGGGAGCAATCAGCTCCTGAATCCAGCAACACAAGTTCCTTGTAAGTTTGAAATCAGAAAGGATAGAACATGAGTTTATTGCTGTTATTTGCGGCAGCAAAGAGCAAGGCATCACCAGAGGGTACTTCACACATGGTGATTTGATCTACCTCTTGGGGATGGAACTCAGGCAAGACAGGTTGCAAGTTGTTAGTTGGGGCGGGGGACCCTGACTTGCTTATTGGGTCCCCCAGTTGTTTTCTGAGTCTTCATGGGCTTAGGTTGAGCTGCTATAGAAGTTGGCTTGATTACTTTGTGCAGCGGAACCTGAGGACTGAGGACAATTTTATGGTTTGTTGGTGTGATGTACACGGCCAGGCTGAGAATGGCAAGATGTCCTGGCTTGGGTCTTCTCTGAGCAAGCTGATACTGTATGTTTGTGCAAGGAGTCCGCAGTGCCTGTGGCCAACTCAGCCTTGTTATATGCGCTGTCCAGATTGACACAATTGCACATGATCATGTGTCTTTGGATGTAGGACTTAAGGCCATCCCAAAAGACCAGAACAGTAGAGGGCTGTCAAAGATCATTTCAGGCGGGGCAGAACGTTGCAGTTCTTCCCATGTGTGAATGTAGCCTTTAACATTCCCTGTTTGCTTTAGTTTACGCATCTCCTGGGCCACTAGGAACTCTGACATTTGTTTCAAAAATTTGGCCAGGAAGGCCTCTTGGAACCCGTCCTAGGTTTGGTCCTTGGGGGCATGCTTTCATGCCATTCTGCTGACCAAAGAGCAGCATCTTCTGTTAGACAGATAGCCATTTCAGGGATCCAGAAGCATTGGGGATACTGCATCTGTTCCAGTTTGTTTTGTGCAGCTCTTAACCAGGTGTTGGCGTTCTCTGTACATAGACCAGAGAAGAAACCAATCTCTGCAGCTCTTAGACATACAACAATGTGAGCTGGCATGATGTTGGGGTTGGCTGTAGGCGTGGGCGTGTTTAGACCTCCCAAGGCAGAGATGGCGTTAAACTGAGAAGTGGGTATTAGTAGTCTGTTCCAGAGGGTTAATCCTTCAGGGACCATGGTACCCACAGTATAGGGTTGCCATCTGTTTGGGAGGGCGTCCATTAGCTGTTGGTGGTGTGCTTCCTGTGTGTGAGTGTAGACAGTAATTTTGATTAAAGTTGGTAGGATGAGGAAAACCTACCTGTGCTACCACTGTTGTAACTGTGCTAAAATCTTCAGTTAAAGGGGAAAAGGAAAAGAGAAATTGATTTTTGAATGTCTTTATTAAGAAGAGAAGAAAGGGTTTTATACCCATTTGATAGGCCACAGGGGGTGGCATGTGGAAAGGGGTTTTGTCTTGTTGCGCTAAGGGGGTCCCATGACTGATTCTGTTAAGGTGACATAAGTGGATTACTTGGATAAGTAATTGGCTGCTTGGGAATATTTGGTGGACATGGGAAATTGCCCTTATTTGGCAATAGGTTGAGTCAAGTCAGTAGGCAAATTCTTATTCAACTCATTAGGGATTTGGCTTGTCGCAACAACTTCTTCTCATTCTCTGTTTCTCTTCTTGGACTGTTGTCTTCCCCAACACCCCACTAAACTATAACTAGTTCAGTTGCAACACAACGCCCCTGTCACCTTCCAGAGAGCCATGGGCACCATTCTTGGCAATCTTAAGCTATCATGTGTTTTGGTCTATTTGGATGGCATCAATGTTTTCTTGCAAACCTTCACGGATCACCTGGAACATTTAGAGGTGGTATTCAAATGACTGGCTGATGCCAACTTGAAAATTAAGCCCTGCAAGTGCCAGTTCTTCAAGGATCAATTGGAATACCTGGGGTTTGTGATTGACACAAAAGGCCTCTGCCCCCAACCTGCCAAGATCAAGGCCATCACACACATGAAGCAGCCAGAGAGCAAGTGGGACATTCAGGTATTTCTAGGTATGGTAGGTTATTATTGCAGGTTCATTCCAAACTTTTCTCAGACGGGCAAGCCCCTGTTTCACCTATTAAAGAATGGAGTGCCTTTCTTATGAGCGTCATCCTATCAAATAGCCTTTGATACCCTAAGAACTAGCCTCTCATTCAGCCCAGTTTTAATGTATCCTGATTTCTCCAAGCCTTTCATTGTCCACACCAATGCCTTTCTGTCCACTGTTGGAGCCATTCTTTCCCAGAATGATGAGGAAGGCCAGGAACACCCTGTTGCCTATGCCAGCAGGTCACTGAACGTTCACAAGAGAAACTACACCGTGACAGAGTGGGAATTTCTGGCAGTAATATATGCTTATAAACAATTTAGAGTGTATCTGCATGGCGTCCACTTTACTGTGGTAACAGACCACACCTCCCTAAGCTGGCTACAAAACCTCCGTGAGCCAGAAGGTCGCCTAGCCAGATGGGCCCTAAAGCTGCAGGCCTTTGACTACAAGATAGTTCACCACCCTGGCGCCAATCATCAGAACGCATACTGCCTCTCCAGACTTCCTACTGTAGCCATAGTTGCAACCCAGGCCAATTTTCTATACAACAAGATGTTGGCAAATCAATTCAAGGATGAACCAGACAAAGTACAGGCCATCCTCTGAGAGCTACGCAAGAATTGCTAGGTTGAAAATGGGAAGCTCTATAAATATCACAAAGGCGCCAAGTACGTGTTCCCAAGACCAACTGAGAGCTCAGACTTAATAATAGCAGCTCATAAGGCAATTGGCCATGGTGGTTTACGTAAAACTGTCCACCAGCTACAGCTGCATTATTACTGGGAATCTCTCCTTTTTGACGTAAAGGAGACCCTATCCTACTGCACAGAGTGTCAGCTCAAGAAACCCTTTACAGCCAGACACCAGTACAAGGCTGTAGAGCCCAAATTTGCATGGCATACCGTCAGCATTGATGTGTTTGGGCCCCTTCCAATGTGTGTCAGGCAACTACAATACATAATTGTAGCCATTGACCACCTCACCAAATGGGTTGAAGCCAAGGCCCTTCAACATGTGAGTGCCAAGTCAACTGCCAGATTTGTGTTAGAACAGATCATACACCAACATGGCTGCCCCCAGTTCATTTTTACCAATAATGGCACCAATTTCACTGCTAATGTGATCCCAAAGTTGAATGAGCTCATGGGCGTGAGGGGAGTACTCTTGGCACCTTACCATCCAGAGTCTAATGGTATGGTCAAGAGAGCTAATGGCACCCTAGTCAATGTCTTATGCAAGCTGGAAGACAACTGTACCTCAGAATGGTACCTCTTCCTGCCCGCAGTTGTGTTTGTGTACAATATCTCAATCCCCAGTACAACTGGATTCTCACCATTTCAATTGATGTATGGACATATGGACAGCACCCCACCATCCCGCCAATTTTATTTTCAGCAATGGGCGACCCTGGCAACATCATATATCAACAATACATGTCCAGGCTTGCCAAGACGCTTATCAAGCTTCAAGCAGAAGCTTTCACAAAAACCTCCTTAACCAGGAATAAAGGGCGTGAGTTGGACAACACTAATTGATGTGCCCTCACTGAGTTCAAAACCAGTACTCAGGTTTCTTATCACAACAGAGCCGTAGGACAAGCACACAAGCTTGATAGCATCTTGAAAGGATCTTTTGAAATAATTGAGAAGACCTCCCAAGATGTTTACACTATTAAGAATCTGGCAGATGGCCAACTTATTAATAGAGTCCACACCAGATTCCTTAAACCCTATTTTTCTATGCCAACTATTGGCAGCCAATAAATTTATACTTCAAAAATATAGGAAAAAAAACACTTATGACAGTAAGGCTTTTATTGAAGAAATAAAAGAAAAGGGAAAAACAACTCTTAAGGGTTGCCCTCACAATAGTCAGGGTCCCAGGCTCTATCTTCTGCCTCCTCCTGGTCCCCTTCCACGGGCTTGCCTTCTACTGGGGGACAGGGGACCGCCAGGCGCATAGCACAGACCAACACAAACAGGAAGGACTTGCCCTTGGCAAATAGGTAGGTTGCAACCTGCAACCAAAGATGCTGTACTGCCCATGGCTGCTGAGAACTGTGCACCAAGGGAATTGGTATCTTCAACAGAAGCTTGTCCACACGCCAGAGGCCAGCATCAAGGGCAAAACCGCAAGCAAGAACCATGCAGTCCACCATGTAATCAGAAATGTACCAGTACACCCATGGGAAAAGAGCCTTCATCCCACCCAACTTGTTGTGAATCCTCCCAGTGCACAGCCAGATTGTCAACATTGCCCATTGGTAAGCTAAGGTCTGGCATCAACATGATGTTGCCACACAACACCATACAGTTGAGCACCAGCTTCCTGTTGCCACTATTAATGGCAGCCCAGGCACTACAGGTAACCTGGCTGATCTGACTATCCTGGGCATCAGAGTTTTCAACTCCCAGAGACTGGTAGAGCATGGGGCACGCCTTCAGTTGGATAAACCAACTGGCCAGAACCTGCTCTCCAAACTCCAGGATTTGACCTCTTACTGCCTGATCAAGGTCCTCAGCCGCACCAGTAGTGGTCACCAGACTGACCAGCTCCCAAACCAACTCCTCAGACAACAAGGGGTTGTCCACTGTGTAATATCTCTCAGAAGAGTTAACAATCCTCTTCTTAAGATCATGGCGGGGTTGCTGATTCATAACGAATACATGAACTGAGGAAGGATATCTTTGCCAAAAAAAAAGATAAACAGATAAACCCAGGATCACCAACTCAGAAAGGCAGAGGGAAAAGCCCCTGATAACCCCCAGGATCACCCACAGAACAAAAGGTAAATACACCAGTAGGAATTTCTTCCCCACTGGCTGGCTGAGAAGGGGTCCAACAAGGCTCTGTTGGCTCTTCAGCAGGACGCTTTTCATCTACCACTGGAGAACAATCATTTTACCCTTCAGAACGCTGCTCTGCTGCGCTAGCCTCTCTTCCTCCTTGAGCCTCCAACCAAAGGGCATTGTCCAAGCTTGACCAGTCCAAAGCAGCCTCTTGTGCACGGATACCTTGCAGCAGAGCCTGCTTTCTCTCAATAGACATGCTTTGGAATGTCTCCAGATCTGTCCCTGTTAATTGGGCAATGTATTGCTAAGCACTTGATTTGTAGTGAATGCTGAATAGTCACTTTGGTCACTCATAATGTTGAAGAAGATTGAGCAAGAATAAAATATAGCTCAGTCAAGGGGGTGGAAATGTCAGGAAATCTGAATAATCAAGATTGACTAATATATTTCCTCATCCACTATATCACCAATATAATAGACAGGAAGCCGCCCAACATTCATCAGCTACTCTAATCAAGCTGACAATCAAAACAAGATAAGTTGATTCTGGAATAGAAGAAAGACTGGCTCCTGATTGGCTGGTTACAAAGCACAATAGACAAGACAACAGCCAAATTGTGTTCCAAGAAGTAATCCAGAATATGTGCCTCTGCCAGTCCTAGCTAAGAGTTATTCCAAAGACATGGGCTGATAAATATGGGGCTGCCCAATCAATTTACAGCTCATTGGCTGAAGAACAAAGTGCCGCCCAATTCAAGCCATATTCCAGGAACAAGACACTAAATTGGCCAAACCAAGAGTGTCTTGTCAGCAGCCCAAAACAAGGGTCTGCCAATATATTACACTAGAAAATATTTTGCATAGTCCAAGGGAATTCTATGCTGAAGAGGGTGAATTAGCAGCATAGGAATTTGCCTCATTCTAGATTAATAATAAGATCTAGAATTACAGCTCTGGGAGATGAAGCTAGCAGCTTGGAGACAACAGGCTGGCTAGCAAGGGCAATAACAACCAGACTTCTGTCTGGGCATAGTATTCTATACTATAAAAAGCCCTTCTAAGCTGGCTTAGAAGGCAGACAATTTTCACCATTGTTACTATCAACCAACATAGTAACAACAATCATTAATAATAGCGTATTATCAGCACTTTTGATCTTGCCACATACACCTCAGCCCAAAGCTGTTGGCGTTGCGTCCCAAAGACCACAGGATCCCCTTTCATTGCCTCCAGTAACTTAGGATGGAACACCGCCCATTACTGCTTAACCCAAACATTGATCAGAAGTCCATCTGTTGCCATACAGATCCAACCCATCAACAACCCCTTAATACTATGCCCCAACTTTTTAATAAACATAATTCTCATTCAAGACCCCAAAATCTTGACAGTATGTTATAACATCTTATAAAATATTAGAAGCTAAATTTCTTTGGAAGCTTCTGGTTTTTTCTGAGATTTAAGACAATTATTTATCTGTGATATCTTTAGGTACCAGTTTTTTTGGTTTTTGTTTCTGCTTTATGGCCTTATCAGAATTAATTTGACTATAGCACAGTAGTTTTAAAGTATTAATAGTTTTATTTCTTTTTGATAAGGTAAGATTTATTAGAATTTTCTTTCATGATACTCAGCTCTTGGTTACCAGGTTATAGCTTGCATTGGTAATGGTTCACTATTTATACTTTTCCACTTACCTAGAATTGCTTCACTGTTAAGAGTTTATTAATCAACTTTTTAAAGTTTACCTTACCTTTGATCTTATACTCCTTGATTGAAATTTGGATCACTGAAGATTGGGGCCTGTTTTAGTGGGTTTAATTGTAGTTCTTGAACTGTGAGGTTGACATGTTTGTATCAGTATACTACCTTGTATTAATTCTTGCCTGTACAATGATTCAGCTATTTAAAGAAAAATATTTATTGAAGTCAAGAGCTTTTTACTCCATAGTTTATGTTTGTTGGCAAATAACTTTCTTGATGCTTCAACCAAGAAAATGTTTAGTACTTCTATTGTTATACAGTCATAATAATATTAAAAAGCTGCTGAATGTATGTTATATTACAGTTTTTGTGAGATAAATTTGGTTTTTTTTCATGTTTGTTCTTTGTTATCATCTTTAATGAAAATGTCTGGTTGTGTAAACTTGCAAGTATTTTTTAACCCCCTTAAAATACAACTGCTTGTAATTTTGTGGCTTGCACCACAAGAAGTCTGATGTTGTGGTCAATTGCTATGATAATGCATTATCTATTATTTTTTGTCTTCATTATAAGTTCTAAAAACTTAATTTATAAACCTTAATTGGCTATGTAAAAAGATAGATACCACTAATTTTGGTATATCATTGAAATAAGCATAATTTTCATAGACTTTGAATTATTTAAGCACTTTTTGATGTTATTCAACATTTTTGGCTACTAGCATATGTTTTAAGATATTTATAGAGTTTTCTGCTGAGTTTATAGACTAGTATTATATTATAATATATGGTGGTATCAATCATTTTTGTTTTAAAAATAATGTCTGTATTTTGTTAAAAGCATGTGATACAAACTACTATATATATTTTTGGACAGATGCTTATTCTCAAAATATTTTGTGCTCATTGTTTTCCAGAGAAGCCTTTATATGAATCACACATTATTAGCATGAGTCAATCAGGGCTCCTGTTCTTTGTGAAGAGAATGTATTTATAGTGGATTACTAACATATTATCTTCAGTAAGTAACATTTTTCTGGATTGTACTCAATAGTTACTATGTTTTTAGATAAGACTCATATGTTGGTCTTGACTTTCAAAAGATGATTTCTTATTTTAAAGGGTACTAGCAGCTTGTGTTAGTTAGAAATTTGAACAGTTTTTGTACCTTCCAAGTAGCAGTGTTATTTTAAAAGGCAGTACATAATTACTACTAAGTTTTTATTTATGAGATATATTCTCTTATCATCATAAATTCTCTTTGATCCATAAATAATGGGTAAACATTTTTTTCTTTACATTAAATTATTATTACTCTGCCAACAGTATTATTTAATATATTTGTTTCAAGTGAATAAAGTAGTTTTCAAAGCTGTGAGGATAAGCAAAAATGGTTTGGATTTAAAAAAATAGACTCAGATGCAACAAAGTCTAAATACAGATGCAAAATAACAAACAGTTAACAGGAACTATAGGTATTAGTAAGAAAAAAGCCTCATATATAAAAAAGTTATACTGTAAGTAAATAAAATCAGAACATTATATGAAGTCACTAAAAACACAAAGCAGTTTGAGTGTTGGTTGGTAAACCCCTAATTTCTATGTAAATGAGTGACAAAAAAACACAATCATTATATTTCAAAACTTGATTCAGAAAAAACACCATAGCAACTCAGACCATAAACAAAATCTCTTGGTCAACATGTCAATTGTGTATTTTATAGTATGGTACTCAAAGATCCAAAAAGATATATGTAATCTAAAATATAAACAATAAATAAAGTATTCTAAGTGTCTATATATAGTGTAAAAAATGGAAAAATAACTGAAAATTACTTTATTATTCTAAAAGCAAACGTTTTATGCCAATAAACACTCATTTGAGTGGTAGAATACCTAACATGGTCAAGAAGAGTATGTAAAAGCCAATTCAATATCCATAAACAGATAAAAACTAATAAAATTAAGACTGCAATTTATGCTTTTATTTAAAATTTTATTTTGTGATAACTATGCAAGAAGCAAAAAAAACAAGCAACAGTGCAGCCACTTTATGCTGTGGGTAGAGATACACCTTCAGGTTGACAAACAGGGTGAGCACAACACAGGTACCCATGCAAGAAGGCAAAAATGAAGTACCCATCAATGTTATGTGTTTGCAGCCACAACAAGCAAACCAAGCCACTCTAAAAATTAATAACCATATTATCAACCCCAGGGTAACAAAGCTATAAATAGAGCAACCAGTATTTTCACATTCAAAACAGTGAAAACACCATGGATATGATGTATTTAGTGTTTTCGTTCATCTACTGTCAAGATGCAGTTTTATTAAGTCTTATTTAGAAATTCCAGCCAGTTTTAAACACTAGCTATGAGCCTTATGTAAGCAATAGTAATGAAGACAATAACAAGGAGCCCGAATTCTACAGAACAGTTCAAGGATAGCAGATGCTAAAAAAGATCACTGCATTTTTAATAAAGCAACTATGCCCTGCATTTCTGCCTCATTTCAAAATCCTAGCTATATTCTCGCTAAGAAAAACAACCAAAATGTTGTTTCAGACATAAAGTGCCATATTCTCATCAAGCTGATACAGGACACCAGGGATCACAAGAATGCTGTGAAGATTTTTGGGTTAACTGAAAAATTTGACAATAATATGTAAAATCAGTATCTTAATACCAGAAAATTATATTAATGGAGAAACCAGAGCACCTATTGACAAGCATAAACCTGGAGCACAAATGGGCAATTTGCCAGTAAATCAACTGATGCTGAAATCTTGAACTAGCAAATATGCAGGCTATGGTCAAATTAATATTTAGCATTGAGGCCACAATTTCCTTCTATTAATGGGCGATTTGTGGAATGAGACTCTCCTGAAAGACGCTCAGTGCTTTTTCTTACAATAGAAAAATCTCATTCAATATTGAGACCTGCTGTAAATATGCCAAGGCTTACATAGTAATCAAGAATTAATAAACATGTTGCAATGAGCCTAACTCCTAACAAATCAACTAATAGCTCAATTGGCTTGACTTGACCCATTGCCAAATAAAGGCAATTTCCTGTATCCACACCATACCCTTGAGCCTCCAGCACCTACCACCCAATGATCCACCTAAGTCATCCTAACAGGAAAAGTCATGGGATCCTCAGCGCAACAGGACCAAACATCCTTTCCACACGCCACATCCTGTGGCCTTTCAAACGGGTATAAAAACCCTTCTTCTCTTCTCAATAAAATTATCCAAAACTCTATATCTTTTTCCCCTCTTTACTGCAGCTTTAGCGCAGTTACAACAAACAGTTAAATTATACTATATTAGAAAATTAGCCTTTGAGTCATTAATATGCAGTGTCTATGAATATGCACCAAAGGGTGAAAAAGATGGATTATCTTGTTGTGCATTTATCTTTACCACATCATATTTATGATGCTATCACTTGTTCTAAAGAGTATTGATATGTACCAAATTATCAAGGGATCACATCATAGTAGGGCCTTTCTTGTCTTCCCCCAATTGGTCCAGTATCATCTCATACATACAATTTGTGGGGTTGCCAATTTAATTGTTCTAATAATGTTGGTTTTTATAAGGTGGCATATGCTCTCATAGGATGTCACAAATGACAAG
>CAKOGF010000376.1:0-11124 GCA_933228935.1 Pemphredon lugubris
GACAGTCACATTGTTGAGCAGGGTGTAGTCCACACAGGGACGGAGAGAACCATCTGACTTCTTGGCAAAGACCACAGGAGAACTGACGGAGGAGGATTTCTTAATGATCCAGCCCTTGGCAAGCATGTCATCCAGCCAGACCCCAAGGGCCTTATCCTCCAACTCACTGAGGGGATACATGGGAGCGTCAATCTTGACAAGGTCCACCGTGAGCTTGAAGGAGAGGTCGTGCTGGGAGTGAGCCGGGAGAGCCCAGGACAGGGAGACGTCAAAAGCATCTCTGAAGGGGGCCAAAATCCCAGGCAGGACTAGAGACTCAGGGGGGGAGATGGGACCTGCAGCCATTGTCATGCAGGATGTGGGAGGGTCAACCCCAGCAGGAAGCAGGGAGAGATAGCCTGGGGTGCCGTTCAAGGAGAAGTGCAGCTCATTGGCCAGGGTATCAACCTGAGCCATGTGGCGGCGCCACCAACCAACCCCCACAATGACCGGGTATAGCAGATCCTCAACAGCTGAGAACTTACTCACAAACACATGTGAGCCCGTGCAGTAGCTGAGGGGACGTGACAGGGGGAAGCTGGGTATTGGGGCCTTACTGGCAGCCAACAGTGGTTGGGGAGGCTGCAGGGGCAAACCCAGAGAACGGGCTAAAGCCAAGTCCATGAAGTTACCAGCCGCAACAGTGTCTACCAAAACTACAACTTTGGCCTGGTGAGTACGGGTAAAGAAGGTGGCAGTGAAAAGAAAATACGACAGATCATCTTTATTCTGAAGGGACAGAATGGAGGAGGCAAGTCCTTCTGCTGCTACTCCAGGGATGACACAGGGGGCCACAAACCCAGGCAGGACACAGGAGGAAGTTGGCCAGTTAGGAACCATGCCTGCGCAGGCCATCACATTGACGGCGGGCGCCTTGGGGGGCCTGACTGCGGGGGGCTTGGCAGGAGGGGGCTTGGGGGTGGCGAGCCGGGCCAACACACCTGTCTTTGGGAGGTAAGCCGGCTGGGCTCCCAACTTGCGGGCTAAGGCAAAAGCTTTCTCTAGGGAGGGAGGAGCAGGGTCCCACGCTCCCTTGTCTGCTGAGGCAGGGTCCAAGGAGTGACGGAACATGGCAACTGCCACCTCGGGGGACAGGGCAAGGGACGCAGCTTTGACCGCAAAACACTCTACATGCGCGGCAAGATCAGGAGCCAGACCTTTTGAGCGCAGGGTCTCAAAGATCACAGACGCCTTGGAACCAGGGGCCGCTACTGCTGAGGATACCAATGTGAGGAGAGATGATGTATCACCCAGTTCTTGACTCTGGCGAAGCAGGGTACGGACCCAGAGGCGCGCGTCACCCTCGAGGGCGTCCAGGAGGGCAACTGAGCGCTGGGCATCAGTGACAGGAGTGTCAAGGGAGGAGGAGTCAGCAGTGAGACGGAGTTGGAGCTCGCCAAGAGCATCCAAGACCTTCTCACGTACGGCTACTGAGGGCGGGGAACAGGGGGACACCAGGGTGATGTTCACCGCAGAAGCACCAGACGAAGCTGTGGAGGTGGAGGCAGAATCCCTAAAGAGGCACCGCTTCAAGGAGGAGAGCAGTGACCACATGGTGCACAGCAGGAGACCCCCTGAGAGAAGGGAACTAAGGCTAGCGCAGACCATAAGCAGGAGGAGCCGCCACAACCAGTGGCAAAAGGCTTCGAAAGCAGAAGTAATAGGCTTGTCTATTATGTGAGAGAGGGGGGCTAAACTTACTAAGTCCGGCTCCCATCCTGGGGGTGCTAACCACCAGGATGCCACCCAGTAAAGGGCTGGGATGGCCGCTCAAACAGGTGTCCAAAAGGACAACGGGAGCGAGAGGGATGGGAGGTAGAGGTCCAAGGCCATGAGGGCCAGGCCTCCACAGACCCAAGAAGAACGAGACACCACAGGAGAGGGAACCAGGGGGTCTTCTGGGCAAGGGGGCTGAACGCTTGGGGGAAGCATGGGGGTTGGGCTGGGGCCATTGTTAAGCGGCAAGGCAACTAGGGCAGTCTCCTTGTCCCAATTAGAGTCGTCCTGGGTAAGACCCCTGACTAGCAGGCCTCCAGAGGACAAGAAACTCTGAGATACCCTGGGGAGGTCATTCAAGAACAGCAAGACGCCTGAGGGGCGCTCTGCCACTTGGTGGACAGAGGAAGCCAGCTGTGACCAGAGCCCTGGGGAAGTCGTCCATAGCAGAAAAAGAGCTGGGGCTAGAGAGAGAATCAATGAACGTGCAATGGGAAGCAGCATTTCCAGATTCCCTGACAAGCTTTAAGGAAAAGAATGGTGTACCTGAAATGGGGAAGGCTGGGATCAGGTAAAAAAGGGGGGGTTGGCGGCAGCAAAAGAGTATAAAAAGTCTTATTTAGAGCCCAACAAAGGCGAAACCAAAGGTTTATTAACAAGAAAATAGACAAGCAAGGTCCCAAAGTGGGCTGGCTTGTCTTAATTTGTTGGGGCAGAGCCACAGAGGTGGCGAGAGTGGGGGGCGTGATGTGATTGGCTGGTGGCAATAATTTTCTTGGCTGGGCCAGGGGAGCTGGAGGGGGGTGGTCTAACCCACTTATCATCCTGCAGGAGCACTTCTACATCCAAAGTACCTTGGGGATTGGGGGGGACGTTAGCTAACTTAAAAGCTGCTAGGTGGGGGCGGGCCCAAGCCAAGAGGTAGTCCAAATCTCGCAGGGACTCATCCCAGGAGGGCACCATCCAGGGAGCAGGAGCAACAGGGTAAGCGGTTACAAACCTCTCATCCACTGTGTGGGCCAGATCCTCCAGCACCTTCAGGGGCTTAGGCGGCACCTGAGGGGATCTTTTGGATTGTCGTGGGAAAGCCACTCTGTCCACAGCCAAAGGGGGGAGAGACTTTACATAATGGAAGGATTGGATTCATACTAAGCCAAACGGTTAGCAGAGATGAAGCGAGAAGGGGATGTTACCTTGTTGCTGCTATTACTAGGTGTGTAATAAATGAACTCCTCTAGAGGTGTCTAGAGAGGGTGCACTGAAGTACAAGAGAACACACAAAAGAAAAGAGTATGTAGAACTTAGTTTTTATTGGAAATAAAATAGAATATATAATGTGGTTAGATACCACAGAATATGGGTGGGGTAATAGGATCACTTGCCACTCTTACAAGTGGAGGGTAGATCCTGAATGTGAGGCTCAAAAAGGAAAATTGACCCCACTTTTTTTAAGGAAGTGTTGTAATTTTGACCGCCAAAGTCAAAAGAGAAGAAATTCAAATCTGTGTTTAGATTCAAACCCACCAAAGGCGAAATCAATAGAGTCTGAATGTGGCCATTCAGGACAGCTCTGCCCTCCCAGATGATAAGGACTATCCTCTGGTTTGCCCCAATGTGTTCTTTTATCTCTTATTGTATATCTCAGGTTACTATATACTAGGGTGTTTTAGTAATTTGCTGGGAAGATTCTCTTTCCTGGGACAGTTCAGCCATTTAGCAATGGTTACCCTTCCAATTGTTTCTGTAGTTGCAGGCTTCAATATAGAAGCTCTCACATACAAAGTGGGTAGGCTCCTGCCTGTCCAATGGATCCCTGATAAATAACTTGGCTATTCATAATTTGAGTATCAACCAAATTACATTAATGCAAGGATGTAATAAACATTTTTTCTCTTAACACTAAAAGAAAGCATCAAGGATCCTTCCTAAAATTATTCGGATGATTATCTTTGTTTCAGTCTAGACTTCAGCCATCAGGAATCTAGAAATAAGTCCATAACAACAAATAAGTCTTTTTATGCATAAAGCAATGAATATATTATGAAAACAAGTTCAAAAATCAAGTGTGAAAATCAAAATATACACACATTCAATTTTATATTTATTTCTTTTAGCAATCAGAATGCAAAAAATATTATAAGTTATAAATTAAAACAACTTTAATATGCAATTGTCAATTCTTTCATTCAAAATAGCCAATCATAAACAGGACATCATGAGAAATTTCTTTAATAATAATGGTGATAGAATAGAAGCCAATTTTAATAAATTAAAGGCACAATAGAATCCAACTAGGTAAATATACCAGCAAAATGCCAATCAAGTAACATAGTCAAAACCAATGATGCAATACTATCAAACTTCACCCAGAGTACCATGCCCTCTAATCAAATAAATGGATTAGAGGACCCATATAACCACCAAGCCATTATCTTCTTTCATCTTTCAGGCTGCAACTTTTTACAAGCCTATCAAGAACTACTATATTCTAAGCTTCCCATGAAAGATAGCTTTGTAATACCTCAACTTTTCCCTAATATTATTATCAATATTTATGATGGTAAATTTATCTTGAGGGAATCTGCTCCAACATTTTATTCACATCTTCAATTCTTCAATAAATTCTATATTTTTGGTGGATTAGTAGAATTTTACCTATTGATGCTTTATTTAGCATATAATCTTTAAATCTCTGATGAGAATTTTTCTTTGCATCCTTATTTTGCTATGCTGTTCCCAATTTAGGTTTCAACACTTCTGATTCTATACCTTCAAACTGTTACGGTAGGAAACCTAATGGTAGGGATTGAACGTCCTAAAAGGAATCAAAATCAATGTTGGAAGGTAGCAAAAAAACTAGCTAATTTTGATGATTTAAACTTGGTTCTGGACAAGGAATGAGTACAAGCTGCTCCAGCTGCACAACATCTGGACCTAGAGAATTTACCTGCATTATGTCCTTCAAATTTTGGGAAAGTGGTCCTCTTTTACAGCCTTTCCAAGGATGCAAGCACTTGACCTGTGAAATGCCAAAAATTTACAAATTATGACGCCATAATTGACGTAATTTCAATGGCAGCCAAAGGTGATGAAAATATTCTACCCATTCAATTATAAATTGCGGTACATGCACCCCTCTTTTATTACCACCCAATCCCCCTCTTTAGAAACTTGTTTGTAGATAGCTTTACTTGAATAAAAACTATATTCCCAAAGATTATCAAACTTATTGAATCAATGTCTGAATATCTGGGTCTGTTGGCCCCAGTGTTCAGCAAATTAGCTGCTTCTTTATTCTTCTCTGCCTCTGAGAGAGTTAACATTTCTTGACTCATATTTTATCACACTTACTATACTTCTGACTGACAATTTCCTACTATAATCTCTGCTGGTAATTTGCATCCTCATTATTCTAGATCAGTTTTCAAAATTTAGTTCCTATTTAATGTCCCTCTTCCTTCAGAGTATTCTCCTTTTGGTAATACTACTTGTGACATGGTTGTCCCATCCACATTGTATATCCCTGGCACAATCCCCTGAGCATTTCAACCTAACACAAACCTCTTCAAAATTTTGTTGGTACCAATTCAGGCCCCAATGCCTACACTTGCCTTATGTAGAACATTCCAAGTTTTCTCTTACTGTTCACTCTCACACAATTCAGTATTTTTGACCTACATAAGTGTGTATTATTTTCTCAACCTATTTAATTTTTTACTGGGGAGATTTAAATTTGCTAGACCACTTAGTTTATGTAATGATAATAGGGATTACAGTAGAGTCCAAATTGGTAAAGTTTAGTTTGAGAGCCTGAATTTGCTCTATTGAAGATAGGCTTCACAACCAATTAATCCTTAACAATTTATTGATGGATTTCTGTTGGTAAATATCATTTAGAGCCCTAACTGAAGATGCACACGTGCAAGAAATATCTTGAATTTTTTGCTTTATGATAGCTGCCATGTATAGGTGAGCCCTATTCTATTTTGCTGAGGTGAAGATGTTGATATTTATTTTCTTGGAAAAATTGACACAGTTGGAGTAGACCTACAGGGCTTCAGCAACAGTCAAATTTGCAAATCCAGTTTTGGTGTAAGTTTTTTCAAGCAACATTTTCATTTTGTACTTAGTATCAAGCTGTGGAAAAGTTCAGGATTCATAAGATTTTTTCTGTATCTTTTAGGCTGATTGGCTGATAAAGAGTTATTTCTATGTTTTTAACTGTTGGCATTCAGTTGATTGACACCCATGGGCCTTAATTCTTTCTGTATGCCAGACTGGCTTGATTGACTTCTGTTGTGTGCCTATGCTAGGTGAAGATTCTAGATACCAGATGCCTGGGTATGATGAGCAAACAAAAACATGTTAAATGCAGCAGGGGAGGATATTTATTATTGGCTAATGACATGGTTAATATTAGAGATTGAAATTTGTCAGTGGTATTAACCAATACATCAGAAGCCCCAGAGCCTTCATGTAAAGTTCAATGAAACCCAAGAAATAGTTCAGGGGCTTAGCTGTTGTTGGAAAAGACATAATATATTTTTATTAAAAATCAAACTTGATAAGAAGAACACATATTTTGTTTTATTAATGAAAATATATTTAATTTGGTGGATATTACACCAATGCTTTTGGTTGTTGTAAAGCTTTCTGGGTTGATAGCTAATATGTTCACAGCTATGACTCTTAAGTTGTTAGTTGGGACCTGTGAATAAAATCCTACCTGTCCTTTTTTACAAGGACTTCTCAAAAAGTAGGAAGTGAACTTTATTATGCTTTTATTTACAAAGTCTCTAGCCCAACTGGCCTACAAGAATTCTAATAAAGAGGTGATAAAGGTTGTTATTTAGGGCCTTCAAGTGGTACTTTAAATAGCACTCTGGGTGAAGTTTGAATGCCTCTTGTCGGGATCCTAGGCATCTGGCCCTAGCTGTGATCCTGTTCAGCTGACTTACAATGGTCTAATTGGTTGCAAAAAGTGATGTAAGGTTTGGGAGAAGGCAAGACCATGCTTCTCCTGCACAGCTGGCCTCTTAGCATACACTGGTTGGCTGAAATAGTGGGTTAATTAATTGTCTGATAAATAAATCTTGGGATTTTACAGCAGGAAATGGTTAAGGATTTACTGGCAGAGAATAGCTTGAGATAAATTGGCCAGAAATCAGGGCAAGAATACTGTGTATTAAATTGGAACTTACAGCATAGATAAGCCTGGTTTGAATCTGACAATTGAGTTGATTGTGTATTGAGCAAGGGATTTACCAGCAGTAAATTCCCCTGGATTATGATATAGCTTATCAGTTGAATATAGAGGATGAAATAGATAAATGCTGTGGATTGCAACAGTGATTAGCTCATCTTGATTTACTGGCAGTAATCTATAGCTTAGTGGATCTGCCAGCGGAAATTATCAGTTAGATAGATTTACTGGTGGTAGATAATGATTATATAAATTTGTCAGCGGTAATTGGTTAAATTAGGGATTTACTGGAAGTAAATCCCTCTTGCATTACCAATCAGTGATAGTCAACTATATTATACCGGTTAGAAGTAAGCATTATTGATGGTCAATCTCAGTGTCTTCACAGTTGTTCTAATACAAAACACAGTGATTTTTTCAGAATGTCAATGATTTTCAAAATAGTTGATGTTGATGTACATTAGGGTTGGCGACTTATTTTTCGAGATGCAATAAATTTAAATTTATTTGAAATTAGGATGTTGATTTGAAAATCCTGCATTTTCAGATTTTTATAGTCAATTCTCTTTGTATTCTAATTGATAAGAACAGGGAAAAATCAAATTGTACATAGCCATTCTGTAATTCTGATCCATTTATCTCTAATTTTTTCCTGAGTTTTGGATGACAGATGTTGAAGTTTATGAGCTTGAGTTTTTATATTTGCAATTTTAAATTAGATGTAAACTGACAAATTGAAAGATTGATTTTATTTAAATATTCAACTTTTAGCTCAGTGAATTGCTCACATATGGGATTTGAAATCTGGGTGGTGGATTTAACAATCCAAAATAATTTCAATCAGGCTCAAAATCTACAGAATATTGTCAGGTGTCATTCTCAATTTGGGGTGCTTAAGGGTTGATATATCTAAAAGATACATTTTAGCTATAAACGAACCCATTCAACTAGGAAGCTCACAATTTTGGTTAAGTTTTACTCATTTTTGCCATAATATGGATATTCAGGACAATGATTTTCTATTTTCTGCTTATGATTACATTTAGCAATCTAGATCATCTGGTACCTTGGTATTGGACTAGCTAATTTTTCGAGGCTGGATAGGTCTTTGATGAAGGATTACTGTTGAGTTCTTGCTTGCATTGAGCTTACAGATACAGTGACATGATACGTTTTATTTTAAAAAATAGTAAATATATCCAACCCCTAGAATAGCTGGAGAAATTCTTTTTGTGGGGTTTCAGATATCTAACATAGATCCAACATATTTTTTTTGAGGACCTAAAAAGTTGTATATAAATGCCCAAAGTCCCAATAAAGAAGTATCCAATTTATATCAACAGTTGAGTTTTTTTGAGGCAGAGTTGATTTCCTCATCTTAACTGCCTGGAAAACTGCTTTGATTTCAACTTTTTCCTACTTTAATATTGGCTATTAAAGAGCGTTTAAAACTTGACCTCTTATGGTTTTATATCCTGTCAGGTATAATGATTCTAACTTCATGTAAGAGACTTTTTTGATGCGGCACATTTTTTGCGTTATATGAGAGCCAAGATATTTACAGTTTAAAATGTTGCTAGGGCAATCCTCTTAAATGTATTTGCTGGTACCCAGTTCATATCCCGGGTTTTGATGTAATTGGGTATTATTGTTAACTTTATAGCTCTTCAGATGTTGGGGTGATTAAAAATATATTGGATCTAAGCTTTTGGCTTGCATCCATGTTGTATTAAGTAGCTGCATGTGGTTATAGAACTGCTTAGATGGAACTTTGGGCTCAATGTTTTTCATCTTATGGGTTAAAAGGGGGCATTTTAGTCTAGGATTTATCTAATAGATGGAAAGAGTAGGCCTTAGTGTCTTAACTGTGCTAAAAGCTGCAGTTAAAGGGTAAAAGGAAAAGAGAAACCAATTTAAGATATTTTATTGAAGAAGAGAAGAAAGGGTTTTATATCCATTGATAGGCCACCAGGGGCAGCATGTGGAAAGGGGTTTTATCTTGTTGCACTGAGAATGTCCCATGGCTGATCCTGTTAGGACGACATAGGTGGATTACTTGGATTGGCAATCAATTGCTCTATGGTGTTGGGTGGACATAGGAAATTGCCCTTATTTGGCAATGAGTCAAGTTGAGTCATTAGGCAGGTTCTTATCCGACTTGTTAGGGATTTGGCTCATCGCGACATTAGTTAAACTCTTGAATGGTTGTGGCCAGTCAAGGTACTATGATTGATGGCCCAGAGAGTTGGTATTAGATTGAACCCATGTTCATTAAGTACAGTTTTTAAAATTTAGCTTTGAGTGCAGCCTCTTACTGGGGCAAAGATCTATTGTTTATGATCGGTCTAAGGTAGACTTGAAAAATATAAAGAGTGATAAGCTAATTGCTTGTGGTTAAACTATAATTGTATTTGAAAGTAATTTACTTGCGTAAAAACCGGTTTACAGGCATCTATGCAAAGGGAGATAAATGTATATGGATGCAAAAAATGAAGAATCTTTAGAAAATATTGTAGAAAGTTGAAATTTTGGATAACCTCGCATTGAAGGGGACTTAAAATATTAAGAATTGTAGTTTCTGTTCGCAGGGCCATAAGAATAAACCTAAAGTTAGAGGATACAGAATACATCTAACAACTTTTATTGCTGGTTATTATCTGAGCCAGGTGGCTTAGCTCCGTCGAGGTTAGCTCCACCAGCAAACTGCTGAGCGCTAGAAGAGTTAATGGAATAAAAGGCTAATTACTTACAGCTGAGCCATCTCTGGATTATTCATGAGCGAAGCAAGTGGGTTGTTGGCACCGCCCGCTCCAGCCCCGTTAGCCCCCATAAATTGCTGAGCCCTACATAAATTTGTTTAACAGCTGAACTCGCATTGCAAGAAAGAACTTACATTTCCATCATTTTCGAAGGATCACGCATCATGTCATTCATAGCGCCACTTTGCATAAATTGGTTTGCCATGTCTCTAATCATAGGATTGGACATCAGGCCAGCAAGATCCATTCCACCAAGGGCATCAGCGCCAGGGAATTGGTTGGGAGGTGCACTGCCTGAGGAACGTGCTGATTCAGCCACCGAACCTGATTTAGTGCGAGATTTACAATTTTCCAGCATTGTTTTGATATTTGCGTTATTGGGTTCCATTTCATTAGCCTTTGTGTACGCTTTAGTGGCGGCTACATAATCTCCCTTGGAAAAATAGGCGTGTCTGGTGATTAGTTAGATTGTATTAAGGATGTAAAGTACCCTAGGCGACTATATGCCTTGGCATAGGAGGGATCTATTTCTGAGGCTTTGATTGAATCAGCAATTGCACTATCCTGCTCATTAAGTTGAGAATAAGCAGCTGCCCTAAAGAATAGATAAATAATGAGGAAAAATGTCGTTTTACCGGTTAGCATAATAAACTGCATTATCCCCAGCAAGCTCAATTGCTTGTGTATATAGGTTGATTGCCTCTTTATAATTTTTCTCAGTCACTTTCATATTTCCTGAAAGTTAAGTAGCAGCCAAAATAGGTTTTACCTGCTGCCTTGAGTTCTTCAGCCCTTTTTCTATCTTCTTCGGTTACAACTTTATTGCTCTTTTCTTCCTTGGCGTTGGAACCAGAGCTCTGATACAGAAATTAATATTGAGCAATAGGAGTGCAGTACCTGCTGAGCCTTCCTTTGAGTTTTTAAAAACACATTAAAGATTTGAGAAAGGGTGGCGGGCTTGATGGATAGCTCTCTTTTCTGGGCTTCATCATTTATATCAACACCAAAAACTTCCCCAATGCAATGGGTGGCAACTAGAAGCTTGAGATAAATTAATTGAAGTTAAACTCACCCTCCAAGCTTTCAACTTCTTCGGAGTTAAAGGAGCCATCTTCCACGCAGGTTTGGAAAAATTCGAGGATAGACAATATTAGTTGCTTTTTATTATCCATGTTACGAACGAGATTTATTGGGAATAGTGAGTTTTCTTGACAAAGGGTGGCTGTAAAATTGAATATTTGGGCTTTACTTTGGCTGCATTTTGCTTGAGTGATTTCGCATCAGACATGTCATTCTAGAATTTTCTAGCAATTTCATTGGTTGGCTTTTTGAGCAGATCATGATGAAAGCAGCTTTTTGAGACTCAGGAATTCAAACCAGCTTTACGATTTAAAGGAGCAATAACTA
>CAKOGF010000377.1:0-11073 GCA_933228935.1 Pemphredon lugubris
GTTTCAATTGGACTGCTGCCAACCTTTAAGTTCTCTTTACAGCCAATAACTATAACACAAGATTCATCATCTAATTCATTAATATTTTTATACTCTTTATTTTGATGCTGATAAAATTCTTGGTGCTGATTAATAGATTTTAAGTCATTATTTATAGATTCTGGTAAGGGTAGTTTTTACTTTCAAAATCTTCTTTTTTTCTAATGAAGCCTTTACATTGCAAATATTGCACATGTTGGTTTGTTTTTTACTTTTGTATTATGTTTTTTGGTATTAATTTATAAAAATTTGAAACTGTCATGAAATGCCATGACATTGTTATTTCCAAAAGTTACGATTTAACTACCTGGGCTGATAGAGCAGATCCTCGCCGTCAAAATGACATCTTGATGGTCTCCCTAGGTGAACTAGTTCAGAAGTTAATCATAATTGAGCATTTGACTTGGGAGAACTCATTGATACGTCCCAAGAAGGAAATGCAATTAAGTTTTGGGCCTACAAAGATAACAATCAACGCTGTGCGGACAAATACTAGTGTATCTCAGCTGATACTGATCAGATTTGGATGTTCTCATGCTCAAATTGAAGCCAGAAAGCAGGAGCTTCAAATTAAACTATTTTTGGATAATAAACGGAAGCAAAGCACGAAGTTCAAAGATTCTCAAAGGAATATGATGCCATACAATCAGCTGATATCTCAGACTCACAGAATGAGCCCCCAGATGAAGACCCAAGAACCTCTGAGAATGATCTGGAAGAATCAAATCAAATAGTATAAGAAGATCCTGATTCCCCTCCCCTTCATTTGTGGTCATTTTTGGTCCTTGAAATAAATAAATCAAATACATCCAATCTTCAATTTAATGGTTCAGAGTCAGAAGCCCTTGGGCCCTGACAGAAACTGATACAGTGATTTTATTTTAATTTTCATCCTTTCAAAAATTTCTTTTTTCTTTTTAATAGTGAATATTTTATTGCAGTTGAGTGTTCACTTATTTCTTTTTCAATGCCTTTATAATTTTTTTCTGGTGATTTTTTTGTAAACTGGCTTGTCTCAAAAGAATTCTCCAGTAATTTTCTAACTATTTTTTAGTTATTTCTTTTTTTATAGAATAGTTATTATTTTTTTGACTTTTTTATTTAATGTCATATTTTCATTTTTACTTATTTTCCTTGAGTATTCAAACTCACTTTTAGTTATTTTAAATCCCATGTTATTAAGCTCTTTTAGGGAATAGCTGGATGTAACCAGAGATCTCAGGGCTAGGAGATGCTTTTGAGGGGAAGTCTTCATCAGGCCTTTTAAGTTTTCAATGAACTATTAAGTTTTTTATTTTGAGCAGTTTGAAAGAATTGGGATCTTCCAAATTCAGTTTATGTGAGGAAGCAGCTGATAAATTTATCAAGATCATCACCAGCAACAAAGAGAAATGCTTTTTTTAGCATTGCAATTCTTTCTCTTTTTGTTGAAGCACCCAAGGAGAAAAATGGTAGCATGGTGGAAGTAAAGATAACCAATGTCATGGTTTTGGATTTCAAAGTGGTTTTAAGTTCAATCTCTTAGGTGTGCCTTTTAAAAGGGGGATTTTTTTATCTGGATGCAGCCTTTGGATAGGGTCTTTTAGATTAGAACTTTTACAATGGGTTGGTTCTTATATACTAAGCCAAATGATGCAATACTAGAAAAAAATGGTGCATTAGCTTTGTGACCACACACCAGTCACTTGGTCAAATTGGTTAATAAAATCCCCCTGTATATTTAATTTGTTTAGGATATTTTTACAATTGATATGTTCTTCTTTCCTAGATGGAAAAGGTGAAGGAGATATCATTTATAAAGTCATGTAATGTTTGAGGGGTAGGTTGACCTAGGTGGTCAGAAGAGTCACCAAGGTGGTGTTCTCTGTGGAAATACCTAGGAATTAATTATTGGGTGCTAATTAAAAGGATTGGTCAACTGTTTTGGATGCTTGGAACAGTGAGAATTGGTGTCTCCAGATTGTTAAAAAAAAACTGGAAAGGTTTTGTTAATGGGCACGTGGCTATAATTGACAGGAAGTTAATTATGGAGCACAAATAATGCCTTGAATGTGCTAAGGTTTAGAAAAGAGTCTCTTAATTGGGTGGATTGCTTGGCTCCTAGGTGGAACTAAGAATAGGAATCCTGAGATGAGGGTATCTCTTTAGGTTGCTGTATTTGGAGTGGCAAACACTTCAAATACAAGTGAACAATGTCCCACAGATTAAATCAGGGGATTCAAGGGATTAACTAGATCAATTTTTAGGTAATAAGAATACAGTGGTCTTTATAGGTTGGTTATGATTGGTTGGCATGGTATATCATCATTCAAGGTTGGAAATCAGGAATGGATTTCCTAGGAAAGGGTTTTCAGCAAAGGAAGTACCAGAGGCTGGTATAAAAAGATTGTAAAAAACGCTTTAATAAAATATATCATAACAATGGTTTTCGCTTTCCCCTAATCTTTATTTTTAACTTTATGAATCCTTTCTTCAATTGGTCCAAGGCTAAGTTAAAATTTCCAAGGTGGAAGTCAGTGGTCTCTGTAAAGAGATCCCCTTCTCATCATTGGAGGAGTCATGGGGGTGCTCTGGAGGTGTGCCAGACTTTGCCAGAGGAGTTTTTGGGTGAGGTGAAAATTGCTTACAGGGAATTGTTCAAGGACTATTTTCAGTGATCAGAAACCCCATCTTTGGGAAACCCGTTGTTTGTGTGGGATGCACATAACCTGGTTCTTGCCTTTGATGAGATACTTGGTTGGTTGAAGGTTACCTTAGAGCAAGAACAGGAAAGCAGTAATCAAAAGAAGGAGTCAGCCATGAAGTTAGTAACAAAGTTGAAGGAGGACTTACTACAGTTCTCTAACAAGAATTTAGAGTTAATTCAAAGAATCACCTGGTTAGAAACAGAGCTCGCTGAAGCTTGACTACAACACATGGAAAGCAGGAAGAGTCAGGCTGGGTTTAGCAAAGCAGGTTGGCGGACCCCAATCCCTCCACAAGCTTTAACTGTAATTTAAACTTAGATTTATCTTTCTAGATTAAATCAAATGCTCAGATTTCATGTACATATGATGCATATTCAGAATCTAAGCATCAATATTACATCATATACTCTTTGAAATCAATGCAAAATAATTAAAATGGCGTGGTGAGCCTAATTCCTAATGAGTTGAATAAAAATTTGACTACTGACTTGACTTGACCCATTGCCAAGTAAAGGCAATTTCCTATGTCCACCAAGTGTTCCCAACAACCAGTTACTTATCCAAGTAATCCACCTATGTCACCTTAACAGGATCAGTCATGGGACCCCTTAGCGCAACAAGATAAAACCCCTTTCCACATGCCACCCCCTGTGGCCTAGCAAATGGGTATAAAACCCTTTCTTCTCTTCTTAATAAAGATACTCAAAAATCTATTTCTTTTTTACTTATCCCCCTTTAACTGCAGATTTTAGCACAATTATGACAGTGGTAGTGTTGTGAATGGCAACATCCAGACTCTGTCAATTTTGCCTGAGGTGGGTTTGAATCTAGGGGTAGATTCAAAATCCTTATCTTTCAAATTTGGTGCTCAAAATTATACTCCTTCCATAAAAGGAGCGGTATCAATTTCTGGATTCAAGCCTGACGTTCAGGATCTCTTTTCCACTTGTACAAGTGGCAAGTGATCCTTTTACCCCACCCTATTCTGTGGTAACTACCTACAGTATATAATTATATTCACTTCTCAATAAAATCTAAGTTCTACATACTCTCTTTTCTTGTGTGTTCTTTTGTACTTCAGCGCGCCCTCCCTAGACGCTTCTAGAGGAGTTGATTTATTACACGTTCAGTAATAGCAGCAACAAGGTAAACGTCCCCTTCTTGCTTCCTCTCTGCTAACTGTTTGGCTTAGTACAAACCCAATCCTACTGTTAGGATTACTCCGCCGTGCTCTCCTTGCTGAGTCCTTGTGAGTGCACGACAAAAATAGTGCTCACTACAGGAGCTGCAAGCCCCTTGGTTACCCCGTTCAATACTACTTTTGCTGGTCCTTCTCCTCCTATGCCACCTTGTGAATCCAACTCGCCTGAAGTGACCAGCCCTCCTATAGAGGAGGACATTGCTGACCCTCCCAGTACCTTGTATGTCCTTGATTTGGCCTCTACTCCTCATCTTATGGCCTATCAATTAAATACTCCTAATATAGAGCAAATTATGTTGGTGGCCGTTAGATTAGCTTGTGAGGGCGCCCTTCCTAGCCTTCAACTTCATGTGGGACATACTGACTATCTTGAGCTGATTATGAGTCATCATCTCCCTCAAGCTTGCCTCTCCTTGTATGACACCATCTGCTTGCTAATAACCCAGTTTGTCCACCCGGCTCTTGTCCACCACCAGATGACACTCAGACTTTGCACACAAGAAATGAACAACCTCCAAGCTGCTTTAACAAGCCACTGGGATCAGTTTGTTGCCTATCAGCAATGGGCCCATGCCTTATTCTCGCTTATCTCTGACAACCAGTGAGACAACATCTCCACCCAAACCTGTCTTCTGGCTGCTGTCAATCATATCCAAAACTCTGTACCTGAGTATGTGCGGGAGCGGTTGGAAGAGTTCCATGAGACGCAACAACCCTGGCAGGTCCAGGTGGACTCAACCTTAGATTTACAACAGACTGACTTTGAACAACTAGTAAGTCAACTAAATGAGTTCCGGGTATATACGGGTACACAGATGCAGGAGTTATCTGCCTCACTATGGCAAGAAGGTGTGAGGCTACAAGACATCATACACAAGGAAAGAGTTGCTTCTAACACCATCATTCAGGATTTAAAAGCACACATTGAAGAAATATCCAAGGTAGCCAAGGCTGCCCCTCCAACTCCCCCACCTGATGAGTTAGATAGCCAAGAGCAGCAATTGTGGGATGCCATTAAGGAGTTACACATGACAACTCGTAGTCAAGGACCCCCTCCTCCGCCATCACAACCTGATCCTCAAGTTGCTACATTAACTACCCATGTAGAATAACTGCAGCAAGAGCTTGCTGAGTTGCAGGCTTCCTTGACTACTGCCTTTGCCACTCACGAGGCGTCCTTGGCTGGTGTATGTTGTCCAGACACAAATAGACAGTCTCATATCCATTGTGCTAATGAATTGGTTGCCATAGCTAATGAAGTGGATGGCCTCAAGGACGCTCACTCCAACTTAGACAAAGACTTCCAGGAGCTAAAGAGTTGATTGATTTAGTAAATGACCATTTCTCTCCCTGTCTATCTGTTGGCCCTGCTTTGACCTCCTGTATGCTGAGTTATCTACTGTGGTTGCAAATCAAGGATGACGTCTTGATACTTTAGATATAAAAATATTGGCCACAGCAAATGAAGATGTTTGCAATTGTGAGGCCTTAGACATCCTAGAAGGAAGTGTTCAGCAGTTATGGACCCTTCAGCCTCCTGCCAAGTCAGAGGCTGACTCTTCCCCCCGCATCAATATGGTAGATAGTAATAATAATATGGGGCCAATTCCTGAGGCCCACTTCAAACCCACTTTCAAACAGGTTTTTGATCCTAAGACCTCTACTATAGCCGCGTTCCTTACCATATACATGACCACAATGAGAAGAGCCCCTGATGAGGTAAAGAAGGAGCACATCCTGACCTGCCTCCACCCTACCTGTCAAGAAGTAGTTGTTCCTGAACTGCCGTCTATTACGTCTTGGGAGGATATGAAGCAACTTCTAATTGACAAATTTGGAGGAGACCTCAGTCTAGAAGTCAAGAAAGATGCCTTCATGCATATAGCCTTTAAACCAAAAGAAACATTGGCCAAGTTTGCTGATAGGTTTTATATGGAGGGTCAACAGCTAATCACTAGCAAGAAACTAACCGCTCATGAAGCCTATACTACATGTGCCCAGGCCCTTAAAGTCAACCAGCTCCTTTGTCTCCACTTTAAAGCTCATAAAGCTATGCTTACTTCTATGAAGAGTATCAAGACCCTCCTGCAGGATATGCACCTCACGCACTCTAGGACAGTAGTTTGAGAAAGCTGGGCTTCTTCCTCCTCTGGGTTGTCTTCCCGTGCTCCGCGCATCTTGGCTATAGATGCCCAAAACCAGCCCAAACGCCAAGGATGTCATAACTGTGGTGTGGTTGGAGACCATTCTCGCGTGTGCACCAACCCTAAGGTTGAGGGAGCTGACCCCAGATCACATGTAGGAAAAGTGATGTCAACCTAGAGGCGGAGATGCTCTTGGTTGACTCTAACCCTCAGTCTCCTCCCCCTTGTCTTTTGTGCTATCAGGGGCTGCTGCACAGACTCCTCCCATCCTGCATCTATTTCATGATATTTTAGACAAATCAGACGTTGGAGAATCTGAAGCAGAAGACCAGGAGGCCTATGGATACTCTGTCTTGGCGGTCCCTGAAACTATTGTGGTCCCCTACAAGTTACGCTCTGGCAAAACAACTACTACCACCAAGCCTTCCCCTGAAGCTAAAAAAGTAGTTGCTTGCCCATACCTCACGCAAGCCGCTAGGGCCCCTGTCCTTGTAGAGTCATCAGAGGAAGCCACTGAAGTAGCTGACGCCATCTTTCAAAATGTTACTGTTGCTCTCCCCCTACAAACGGTCTATAAGGAATTCCCTGGTTTAAGGTGTATGATCAAGAAATGGGATAAAGAATTGGCTGAAGCACAAGATGTTTTAACAGTCCTTCCTCCCTTTGGGTGTACCACAACTTGGATAGAAATATCTGTGCAAAAAGTTAAGATCAAAGCTGTCCTGGATACAGGATCCCCCGTTAATGTTGTCTCATCTAAGCTAGTCAAAAAGCTCAAATTGGCTCCAGACCTCAACTATCATCAGACTTACAGGACAGCTGGCTTATCCATGACCAGAGCCCTTGGTGCTTACTCCGCCCTGCCTATGAGATTTGGCAAACTCCTTCTAGCTGCCCCTGCTGTGGTACTAGATAATAATAGCTATGACTTGCTAATTGGTACCCAGTTCCTACGCAAGTACAATGGATCATCAACCTAAAGGAGGAATACCTCTCTATCCTTGGGTACAAGATCCCGCTTATCTTTGAGGAACCTGATAAACTTCCTGGGAAGCGCCTAAAAGCATGCTTGTTGGAATATCCATCTGGCATCTTTACTCTGAAATATTGCACCCATTCTTCCAACATGAAGTGTCCCCCTTCTTCTTGTGACGCTTCTGAAGGTGTTCCCCTTTTAGCCACGTCAGCCATTACAATCCCTCCTGGTTCCCAAGCCATATTGGACTCTCAAATCTCCTATGAGTTGCCTGAATGCACCTTCCTAGAGTTGTACTCCCCATCTTCATTAGGCCATTCAGAACCTCATCTATGCCCTGGCATCCTTGATGTCTCTCACAAGGAGCCTATCCAATTGCTGTTGGCTAATTTAACTCCCCAACCTATCACTGTATCTAGAGGACAGGTAGTAGGTCATGGGCGCCTTCTTAATGCCGCTGACATATTGTTACTACATCCATTTGGTACCTTCAGTGATTTCAACTTGCCTGAAGAAGAGCCTCACGTGTTATCCCTGTTCACCGCGGAGGACTTCCCACAGCTCTCTCCTGTGCAACAAAAGGAAGTACTGGCTCTGTTAGATCAGTTCTCAGATATTTTTGCTAAAGACAACTCTGACTATAGGTTGGCTAAGGGTGTCATACATCAGATTGATACAGGTGATGCTCCCCCCTTCCGCACTAAACCATATTGCTGTAGTAGAGTTGAAGATGCTCAGGTCTCCAAAGAACTTAAGCAATTGCTGGATGCTGGTCTTCTAGCCCCTTCTCAGAGTCCGTGGGCCTCTCCCTTGCTGATTCTTAAGAAAAAGGATAGTGGACACCGTATTGTCATGGATTATTGCCACCTAAACTCCTTGACTAAAAAGGACTCTTACCCTTTACCACACATTGATGATGCACTCAGGCGTCTTGGTGGGTCTAAGTTCTTCTCTGCTATGAATTCAGCCTCTGGATACTGGCAGGTTGATATCTCCCCTGAAGACAGACAAAAGGCTGCTCTCATTACCTCAGAAGGATTGTTTGAGCCTACTTGCATGCCACAAGGACTTTGCAACGCTCCCGCTACCTTTCAAAGAGCAATGGATTCCATCCTCTGTGATCTCAAACTCTCCTGCGTCCTGGTCTATTTAGATGACATAACTGTCTTCAGTGCTACCTTCACCAACCATCTGTCCCACCTCAAAGAAGTCTTCATCAAGATCCGAGAAGCAGGGCTTAAACTTAAGCCCTCTAAGTGTGCCTTCTTTAAAGAGCGCCTAGAGTTCCTGGGACATGAGGTTACTCAGACAGGCATCAGACCCATGCCAAAGAAAGTAGAGGCTATTGATAGAATGTTACCACCCACCAATTTGCGAGAAGTTCAAGTCTTCCTGGGAATGATGGGCTATTATAGACAGTTTATCCCCAACTTTGCAGATCTCAGTGAACCTCTGGTGCAACTCCTACGTAATGTTCCTTTCAAATGGACTTCTAGCCAACAACAGGCCTTTGAAAGGTTAAAACAAAAACTCAAAGAGGCCCCCATCTTGGTATATCCTGACTATGACAAGGAGTTCATCCTCTATACTGATGCAAGTGACTTGGCAATTGGGGCCATCCTTGCCCAGCTAGATGATGAGGGTGTTGATCACCCTGTGGCATACACCTCCCGAGTTCTGAACAAACATGAGAAAAACTATAGTGTTACTGAAAAAGAGTGTCTAGCCGTCCTTTATGCAATCAAGTAATTCAGACATTACATATATGGCACCCACTTCACAGTAGTTACTGATCATGCGTCCCTCAAGTGGCTACAACAGTTAGAACCAGAAGGACAACTGGCCAGATGGGCTCTCCACTTGCAAGGTTACAACTTCACAGTGATCCATTGGCCTGGAATCCAGCATCAGAATGCTGATGGACTGTCTCATATGCCTATCTTAGCTCTCCACCCCGCAGAAGCTGACAGGTTATATGAACTAATTGGCTATCCCTCTGCTTGGGATGGTGAAACAGAAGAAGTACATGTAGCCTTACAGAAGTTATCTCAAGACACCTTGATCTGAGATCAACAACTATTCAAGAAAGTCAACCACCAATACTTGCTGTATGTCCGCCCTAGTCTTTGCCTCTCTCTGGTCCTTCAGGCTCACAAAGATACTGGCCATGGTGGTATTGCTAAAACTCATGACTGGCTACAGAAGCACTATTATTGGGAGAACCTTTGCTTGCTAATTCCAGATGTACTTGCAAGTTGCCATGATTGCCAGCTCCAACGTCCCTGCACCCCTGCTCATGAGTTCAAATTGGTCCCCCCACAACATGCCTTCCATACTGTCAGCATAGATGCAGTTGGTCCTCTACCTCAATCTCGCTCTGGCTGCAGGTTCATTCTGTTGGCTGTGGACCACTTCAGTAAATGGGTTGAGGCCAGGCCGACTAAAGACATAACTGCAAAGACAACCACCACTTTTCTCCTCCAAGATATTTTCTATTGACATGGATGCCCGCAAGTCCTTCTCTCTGATAATGGTTCCAATTTTAATGCTCGGTTAGTCACATCAGTTGTGGAAGCACTAGGATCCCACCAGTCCTTCTCTGCTCCCTAAAACCCCTCAATCAATGGGATGGTTGAGAGGGCTAATTCCTCCCTGGTATCTATCATGCAAAAACTAGCTTACTCTGATGCCACTAATTGGGATCTGTATTTATCGGTGGCTTTCTTTGCCTATTGCCTCAGTAAACATTGTGCCACTGGATTCTCCCCCTTTGCCATGTTGTATGGCCAAGAGGCCACTACCCCTTCTCTGTTAGGGGCTCCATTGATTGAAGCTGACTCCTCTGATGATCCTGAACAGCACATCAAATCACTAGTTAACCAAATCATTGACATTCAAGCCACCGCCTATACTACTGCCTACAAGACCAAGATGTTAGAACTCACTCCAGATAATGCTAATAGGGCCCCCTTCCTGAATTCCAAGTAGGCGACCATGTACTCTACTACCAACACCAAGTTGGAGGTCATGCACATAAACTTGATTCCCTTTGGATTAGCCCCCTTGAAGTCACCTTCAGAAGAGGTTCCAAGTACACCATCAAACTTTTGTCCAGTGGGCATCTTTTTGCCTGTGTCCACGCTAAGTTCTTACACAGGTACACCCCCCTCAGGCCAATCTAGGAGGGAGCAATGTCGTGAATGGCAACATCCAGACTCTGTCAATTTCGCCTGAGGTGGGTTTGAATCTAGGGGTAGATTCAAAATCATTATCTTTTGAATTTGGTGCCCAAAATTATACCCCTTCCATAAAAGGAGCAATATCAATTTCTGGACTCAAGCCTGACGTTCAGAATCTCCTTTCCACTTGTACAAGTGGCAAGTGATCCTTTTACCCCACCATATTCTGTGGTAATCATCTACAGTATATATTCCTATTTTAATTCTCAATAAAAGCTAAGTTCAACATACTCTCTTTTTTTGTGTGTTCTTTTGTACTTCAGCGCACCCTCCCTAGCCGGCTCTAGAGGAGTTGACTTATTACACATTCAGTAATAGCAGCAACAAGGTAAACGTCCCCTTCTTGCTTCCTCTCTGCTAACTGTTTGGCTTAGTACAAACCCAATCCTACTGTTAGGATTATTCCACCGTGCCCTCCTTGCCAAGTCCTTGCAAGTGCACGACAGGTAGCACAGGTAGGTTTTCCCCATTCTATCAACTCTAAATCAAAATTACTGTCTACACTTACGCACTGGAAGCACACCACCAACAACTAATGGACACCCTCCCCAACAGATGACAACCCTATACCGTGGGTACTGTGGTCCCTGAAGGATTAACCCTCTGGAATAGACTACTCATACCCACTGCCCAGTTCAACGCCATCTCTGCCTCAGGAGGTCTAAACATGCCCACACCTACAGCTGACCCTAACATCATGCCAGCTCACATTGCTGCACGCCTAAGAGCCACAGAGATTGGCTCCTTTTCTGGTCTACGTACAGAGAATGCCAATACCTGGCTAAAA
>CAKOGF010000378.1:0-11064 GCA_933228935.1 Pemphredon lugubris
AGCTTTATCATCAAAAGCCTGACCTTACATCAAATCAGAAAGATGGATCATTTGATTTTGTAATCCACTTCTTTAAACCAAAAAATTAGCTACTCATGCTCAGAGGTTGAATTTGCTTCACATTAGATAATTTCTATTTGATTGATGATTAAGGGTTAAATAATTTGGTAAGGCACAGATAGGTTGAATTACAATGAAATCATCTGACAAAAACAATAAAAAAATGAATAAAAGATGACAATAAACTAAGTATAAGCAAGGCCCAACCAACCCAGTGAAAGGGTGGATAACTTACCTTACTGGATGTCTCAGATAGAAGTATATCTATTTAATAAAAAACACTTATCGTTTTTGTTGTCAAGTAGCAGTCTAAATTTAATACTATATTATAGAGTATGTTTTTTGACGAAACAAGCCGCAGTAATGTTCAAACAAAGCTCCCTGTAGCGGTTCACGCTATTATATTTGCTGAAGAGCATCTCAGGTATACATATGGATTTTTAGATTTATATTATCCTTAGTTTTTAAGCTTGCGTGCCAGTTTTAGATTTAGTCTATTTTTAAATAGAAGAGTTGGATATTTCATTTTTTTCAAGGCCATCTTACAATAATGTTTTTTATTAAAACAATATTTAATAGACCTGAAACACTCGCATGAATCCTTTTTCAAATAATAACTCTTGTACATAAGTTTTTAGCTAATTCTTTTAAAGATTTTTGTACTTCCATCCTCAAGCATTTAAAGAGTTATTATGAAATAAGGTAGCCACTTTGCCTTTTGATATGATCAATTTTTTCTTTGGAACTGCTTTCATTGCTTATAACAAATAATTTTGACTCCCAGTTCAGGTAGCTTTTTTTAAAGGAAATATGGTATATTTCATAAAACACGTTACCTTAACTTAATTTCTTTTGCTCTTAAGTTTATTATTTATGTTTGAATTTTCATCAAAAAACTTGCATTCTCTAAAAGGATGGCTTTTTATTACCCAAGATTTTAGAACTTGCTTCATGCCAACTATTTTTCTCAAACTATAAGTAGTATTGCTTTTTGCTTCTTAAACCAAATTTTTCTTCTATACTTTTTTTAAGTAATTCTAAACTTAGCTAAAAATTTATTTTGCAGAGATATGTTTATAATTTTGTACCATATTAAGTTTTAATTGAAACTCAATATTTTCTTTACGAAATATATTATTAACTTTAATTAAAATTTTCAAAGCCAACCCTCTCTCGTTGGACTGACCAGAGATCGCCCTCTTTCGCTTTTACCTGTTGCTAATAGACCTCTACTTCATTACCTTTTGGAATGGCTGGAGGCAGGCGGTATTCAAGGTTAGACTTATGTAACGTTTTTATAACGTAAATAGATGCCACCCTTGTTGTACCTCCTTCATCAAACCTACAAGCTGAATCACAGTTGGCACAATATTTTTCAAAAGTTTATGAAGGAAGTATTAAAGTGACACTCCATCCTCTTAAAACGCAAACCGGCAGCGCCCAAGTATTAGCCCAGCTCAAGTCACAAATTCAGGTTAGTCATATCTTGTTTCCATCTAAAGTTGCAGGGACATGTTCTTGTCTTGGGAGGTGACTTTCTAGCGACTTCACCTCTTGCCTCTATGTTGACTCGCCACAAGCTCCACCGACCAGCACTCACGGCTTATTTTTACGAGCCCTCCAAGGCTGATATTTCTGCTAAGGACAGCGGTAACACATTGATCTCAAACTGAATTAATATTTGAAGGTGAGCAGCCACCTATCATTGGAGTAGAGCCTACACGCTCTCAGTGGGTTTTTTACAACCAAAAAGTTGAGGACCTCACTCTTCGGCAATCCTTGCTTAATCAGTTTCCAAGAGTCCAATTACATCGCACGCTTTTCGACTCGGGTGTTTACATTTTTAGTCCCTGGGTGATAGACTTTGTTGTTGCCATGCCCAGCATAGTTTCTATTCATCGTGACTTGGTCCCACTTTTGATTAAAATGCAGTCTAGACCTACCCTCAGTGCTTGGGAACATTTAAACAAAGGTAGCTATTAGACTATCCTTTTAATTCAGCAGCAATCTCTACATATGAGCCACTTACCCGCCAGTACAGCACTCTCCCCGAAAAGTCCAGTTGGCATACTGTTGGCCTGGACTCAAAGTCTGATAGTCAAACTTCAGTTTTGGTGTGCCAGATGGTCATGCAGCGGACTGGCATCCTTGGTAGACTCAACTCTCTTGCCGCATATCACGAATTGAATCGTCAGGTTAGTCTGCTGAGGTTCTACTTAACATCTTAGTTTGCCAAATCCTATCCCGCTGAGGAGCGCATTCCTGAGTCTGTTGAAAAGGACAAGTCATCCCAAATTGGTCCTGACTCATTAGTGGGGGCTTGCGTTAAGATGGCGGAACGCTCATCCATCAAAAAATCTGTTGTGGGTGCACATTGTCATATTGGCCGCAATGTGAAGATAGCCAATTCTGTTCTGATGGATTATGTTATTGTGGAGGATGGGTAAGGCTCGTATTGTGTTTTAGGCTAATAGCATAGTGTCAAATTAGAAGGCTGTGTTGTTGGGCCTAGGGCTACTATCCAAGAAAGGGCACAACTGAAAGATTGTGAAATAGGTGATAGTGTTTCTATTGTTCCTGAAGGTATGTTTTATATCTTACATAGCCTAATTATGATTTAGCTCAACTTAAGGGATCATCTGTCTGGGAATAATAGTTTGAATTCAAAGCCTACTTATCCATATAGTTCCAGGAAAGTCAGTCAAGCTTCCACCCAGGCCTAAAAGTTGAGTTCATGTAATTTATTCTTATATTTGTATTCCTGGTAAAAGCCTCTTTGATTCTTTCAAATGGCTGGTTTTAGATCAATTTTAATAACAAGTATTGATTGTTCTTAGTTTAAATATCTTATAGAAAACTTGTAATGGCAGAAGACCTGGATATGTTAGTTTAGCAACAATAGGCTTTAGTCAATAATCCAATTTTAGAAATAGTTTTTAAACCCTATATGTGTTTCTTATTTTTTTTGTAAGGCATAGTTGTTTACTTTGTAATCGAATAACTGACTTTCTAATTTTTATTTTGATTATACTAAATCTCTTTTTAGCATTTTTTAATTTATATGGTTTATAAGGGAAATGCACCCTAAAAATGAGATTTTTTATTTTTCTGAAATTATTTCTAAAAGATATATATTACTGACAAATCTTTTCTTAAAAGCAGTAATTAGAAAACTTGTATAGAATGTTGTAACAATGCTGTATTAGCAGAGTCACAGTAAATATGGAAGACTTGTTTAGTCTATATATATTTTATTATAAAATAAAGCTATTATCTAGATTTGATTATCTCTTGCAGGGGCAACATCCAGAATTAACTCATACAGAAAGAAACATCCTCCATGTCGACAATTTGAAAAATTGTTTTTGCTTTTTTTATTATTTCACTTAAAAGCTCAAAAAAGAACTTAATTACAAATTTTATCATCAAGCTTAATTAATTAAGCCAGAAAAAACAATACATTAATAATAAAAATAACAATTTAGTTTTTTGAAATTGTTGACATAGAAGATGTTCATTTCTGTATGAGTTAATTCTGGAGGTTGCCCTTTCAGGGGGATAGGATATCCTTCTATAGGGTGTTTATTCCTAAGCTTAATAAAGTATACTACTTATTTGGAAATTATTTGCTGTTTTGCCTCAGCTGGCAGACTTGGCGTGATGTGTCATGACTTTGAGCCTTAGGCAGATCAAGTCATGCACTAGTTCTTTGACTTTTAAACTTTTGGGGGCAATCCTGCTGTTTAAAAAACAGAATTGGATATAGTAGATAGCTCATAAAGAATCATCTGATAATAAATTATCATAGTACAATAGACACTAAGGATATACTTATATTAATGGCATAAGAAGGGATGATCCATATATGATAACTAATTCTCTAGAGTATTGATGCAAGGTGACACTTTATTCAAAATTATAGGTCAGCTGGTTGTTTACAGATTAACCTGATTTGGTTTTCATGGGCCAAAATATTAATCTCAGCAATCCAAACCCATTAAAGTTTGGTTCCTTATGAAACTAGCAAGAAATTTGAGTTAGGTTTCAGAAACAGAATAATCTGTTCAAAAAGGTCAGAGTAGATAAAATATGAGATTTATCAATCATAAGTGATAATTAAATATCAATATCAATAGCTATAATTAAAATTAAAATTTAGCAACTTATATTTTAATAAAAAGAATAAAATGGGTATCTAAGGCTAATAAAAAGAACTAGATTAGATTGGCTTCAAAAAGGATTATCTATCTAAAGCCATCAAATAATTTCATGAATGAAATGATTGAGCAGTTGTAACTTTTCAAGAATAAATATGACCTATAAATATTTCTAATGGCACAATAGTATAAGAAGCAAAGAAATATGCTCTCTTACTAATATAGGCTGAATATTAATAAGAAAACAAGTAATCTAACCTAGCAGAGTTAATATTACATTGTTGTTTTAATTAAGTTGGTCAACTTATTTGCCACTGTATCACACAATACCTAGAGCTGCTCATGGAGGCACCCCATCAATAATTTCATATTATACTCTAGCCTATCTTCTAGATAAGAGGACATCTCATACTTTTGTATATAGTTTGCAGTCAATTTACTCTAAAATTAATTGTGGCCTTGAGGCTATTACTCAGATCACCAATAATTTCTAAAACATTTTAATGCCACATAAACAGCTTTTCTATGAATAAAAGGCTCTCAATTACAGTATAAGCATTTTATATATACTCAAATAAAGATCATTTTACTACCAAACTCTTTTTTGCCCTTTTCTGGACTGTTGTCTTTCAGCACATTCTTCAAGCATTGTGCTATAGTTAGTTCAGCTGCAACAAGCTCAGGTTTATAGCATCTGTGATAAAAAAGTTTTCACAGCTCTGAGAATAAGCAAAAATGATTCATCTGTAAATGAAAAAGAAAACTCAATATTAAACAAACACTAAACTTTCAAGTTTAAGAATGCAAATAATATAAAAAAATTGATAAAATAGCAACAAGTCAGACATAGAGCAAATGAGTACTCAGATAAACAACAACTTCAAATACAGATTAAATATATCAGATGGCAAAAAACAACTTAATACAATAATTAAATAGTTTTTGAATACTCTGTAATATACTATACTCCAACACATATACCAATCAGGAATGAAATTAATTTTATATTAAAAACATATTCAGAGCAAGCATAGAGAAAAAATTCTTAAACTTAAAACAAAACAAGAGTTTCTAAGATGTGACACAGCTTTATTTTAAAATAAAATAAGATTACTACAACAAACAATCAGATATCATCTTTTTTGAAAAAAGAGATGTTTTATGGATTTTCTAGGATCTTTGTTTAATTACAGTGGTTATCTGAGCTACCTAAATTGAGATGTGTAATTTAATAAAACTAAATTTAGAAAAATTCAAGTTTTTCTTTTTGTGGTTTTATAATGCTTTAATTTTGAAATAAAATTCTCAAGTGATAGCAATTTTTATGTGATTTATTAGTATGCTGAGCAGAAAATATCATCAGACAGGGGAACCAGTACACTAAAGCCTCAATCTATATCTAAATTAAATATACAGGTAACAGAGAGGCTAATATGTACTCGTTTTTTGTCTTAGCTGGTTCTGCTCTATTTGAGCCCCATCATGTGGCCAACTCTATCCAGTTCTTCTTAATAATTTCTTGCATAGCCGCAGTCAGGTAGCCACACAGGTTGGTTGATTAATTATGGTACAATTAACTTATGTTGTTCAACTGTTTTCTGCTGTAGCCAATACACCTATATTGATTTGGACTTCAAAGACAAAACAGCAAATTATCACTGACAAAATCCTAGACAAGATTATGAAACTCAATTAACGTGACCTGTATTGTAATTGTATTTAAGTCCAAATAAGTTTGCCCACATAACTGTGATGCTAGAAGACATCAAGTGCAAGGAATGAGATAACACTGTCAGAATAAAAAAATGATTATTGAGTCTTATATCACAGAGGCATACTCTCTACTTCTTGACATGCCAGGGAGACCCAAATTGTTACAGTAGAGGCCAAATGATATATATAATCATTCACACAAGAATAGAGGTTTAAGAAAAAGATTTTCTATACCCTTAAGAACAATGTTGAATTCAAATGTTGCTATTGATAAAAAATGGGTTAAATTGGGTATGGCTTTGTTACACTTGAACACTTGAACCTCCCTCTCTTACAACAAATTAATTTAAATAAACTAATCACTCAATATTTCCTGACCAGTGTAAATAGCACTCAATCTGATAGGCAACAGCATATCAAAAACGGCATCTTGAATTACACTATCTTGAATAACAGCATCTCAAATTTGTGCCATTGTAAGACTTCAGACCTTATTAACAACATCTGCAGTTGTATCAAAGTCTGAGCTCAACCATCACCAATAATTATTATTTCTCAAATATAAAAAAATGTAGCAGTATTAAGGCAATATTTTTTATTGATGATCCTAAACAAAAAATATTGAATTGCTTGGAATTATAGAACTGTAAGGGTCTTTATACCTAATTTTATCAGAAAAGAAGAAATCAAGAAGGCTGTGTTTAATTAAAATTAAATCATAAAATTGGATTAAAAGTACGTAGTCAAGAGTATTATTCTGAAAGCTGATATTGAGGGCTTTTGGCTGACACTAATTTGGGCTAAATTAAATCAGTATTCACAGAAATATAGGCAACCAAAGTTGAAAAGGATAAACAAACAATAAAAGCACAAGTCTTGGCATAAATATCAATAAAAATGGAAACATCAGTTGGGAATTAACTCCACAGTCCTTACAGTGCCTCTCATAGTAAGACATCTGTTCTTCTAAAAGCAATAATCTAAACTATAAAAATCCCTGATCTAAAATAAAGCTATTATCTAGTCTAGATATTTTTTCTCATTTTCTGTAACTCTTCTAAAAGATCACAATTACAGCATTTTTTATTAAATTAAGAATTTTGTATTAAAAATAGTAAATTTTATAGCTAAATAATTCTGAAACTGCAGGGTAAACCCCCTTGCAAAATACCAAGTTGAAAACAAAAAAAAGTCTGGATTGACCCATTAAAGACTTAAAGCCAAGCAGAGCAAGTTAATCTACTCAAATGGGTTTTTCTTGCTATTAACCCATAAATAGAGCAACATTTAAAAAGAATGGATATTGTCACCTCTAAATAGACTCTTCTTTTCTATTAATACCACACAAATAACTACTTAATTTCTCATCCTAGAAAAAAGACATAATCAAGTTTGGTATTATTTTCCCCACTTTGTAACTCTGCTAAAGCATCACAGTTACAACAATAAATTTACTTTGAAATTATATAAGTTTTTTATTAATTAAACTCTAGTTTATTGTATTTTTGAATCTGTTAGGTTCAAATAAGCCTAGAAGTATTCAGGGGCTTAATTTTATTAAGTAAAATATAAATGGCTCAGTTTGTTGTTAATTTAAAGAGTGACTCCTTTCAGGGGTCAACTGGAAGGCAAAGCTAATTTTGACTGTCAACCATCCGCAATATTTATTTTGAAGGTTACCATTCTCCAGGTAGTTATAAGCTTCATTATGTTAATTTTTTGCAATAAAACTGCTTTTTTATTGCTACAGGTGGCTAAGAAACTTTGCAGTATTGAAAATTTCAAATCAGCTGGACATTAGCTGCTTAACACACTGTAATATCACTAACACTATAGTCTGTGATACAGGCATGCAATCAAACTAAAGTTTGGCCAGCCTCAATGTGGTGTGATAGTTTCAGGTAAACTTTCGATGAGGGATTTATTAAAGCTTAAAAATGAATATTTATTTTGATGGTTGCAAATGAGTAATTAAAGATTTTTTATCTGATTTTTGGAGACTGATAGACACTACTTTGCCAAGTCAGCTGAATACAAAAAAAACTGGTACATCATACCAAATAAAAGGCGCAACAGGTTCTGCTAAAGAAACCTATAGGCTCAAACCTTTCTTTTAAACTATAATTAAAAGAAAACTTGGTATATGCATGTATATTGTTAAAAGTATTATATCACCAATCAGTTGAAAATTGAGGGCTTTCTATAGTTTATAGTGATTTGCACTTGATATCTACAGCAGCATCATTTTTTGTGTGAATAAGCTCAGTATCGTCCGCACGAAGGCCAGTAGATATGGTTATGTCTGAAAGCTCTTCAAATTTACAAATCTGTTGGAAGGAAGTATCATTGAACGCTCTGGGGCAGACTTCCAAAGTTGGAAAAACCAAAGCATCTACTCCTATCTTGGATATGTAAAGTATTAAGTTAAGGGCACATATAAATGCATACAAAATAAAACTAAAAGGATATCTCTAATACATATGGTGCCTTTGAAGCAAGCTTTGAATCAGACATACTAAATGCAGCATTAGTAATGAAAATGCTTCATGTAATAGACAACTTACTTTTCATGATAATTGGTTAGCAGATTACCAAATATATAAAGATGCCTGAGTGAAGACACATTCCAGTTTGCCTGTAAAACATTATCATATAGTGCCAGGGGGCAATGTGGCATATAGAAAAGGGTGGGCTTGTCTATCTTTCGTCTTCCTTCCTATGGATTAGAGTATAAGGTGATTGAAAGCTTTGAGAATTCTAAACATTAAAAAAAGTACCTCATTCACATCAAGAATATTGAAGCCAAAAGAAACAAGGACATTTGATTCTATTTCAGAAAGTAGGATTGGGTCATAATAAAACATATCGCCGATATTCTAGACAAGTTATTGTAAGCTACTTAAAAGAAGTAAAGTGTTCATACTTTGATGCATCTAGAGAGAACTATTATTAAGGCTAGCTGCCATTGGGACAGAGTAGAATCTTCAATAGACCCAATTCCATAGCACACAATCTCTATTGAATTTTGATTCTCTGGTGCAATTAGCTTGTCTAGCAAATTAAGTTAATGTTTTGAAGTTGGGCTTGATGTCTAACTTAAATGCAAACTCAAACTAATGGTTAAAATAAATCTAGATTTAAAACCAAAATAAAATAATTTCAAGCTGAACTGGTTTTTTAGGGGAAATGCAATACTTACCCTTTATGCGGTCTGAAAATTCTGTGCATGAGTTCCATGTAGCTAAAATTGAACTAGCAAAAATTAGCATGACGAATGTAAACCTATAAACTATTTACAAGCTGACGTACACCTCAATCCAAACTTTTAAAAGTGATTTTAGAATATTTACAACAAAGAATGAGCCAAATTATCTTGCCACTAACATTTCAACAACTTATCTCTAGACAACTAGTTTAGACCTCATTAAGTAGAAAAGGAAATAATTATCTTAAAAAATTATGCTAACAACCAACTGCATTAACGCTCCAAATCCTAAATCACGGTATAGCTCAAGGTAAAGCATTATATTTGATTCTCACAATGCTAGCATGTAAGTTTTTTTGAAAAGTTACATTTAGTCAACATAATCTAAACCCTGAAGTACAAAGTAATCTAAACCAGAAATTCATTTTTTCATTAAGATGTTGCAAAAACTCTTAAAACATTTAATTTTGACTCAGGCTTTGATGCTATCCGCTATATTATTAATGGCTAAACCTGGAAATTTGTAAAACACCTAGGCTCTAATTACATTCAGCTTTATTAAAAGCGTGGTAGAACTTCAAATATCAATAAGCTCACCCTGAAAGGAACATACCTATACTGGTTTAATCCAGTCAGTTTGTTCAAAGCTGTTAAAATGTGGCTTACATTTTATCATCTATTATCTTCCTAAGCTGCTCCAAGGTTTTTTCATTTAGGGATGACTTGGTGGCTGAATTAGACAGCTTAAAGCCAATATCATCTTCAAAAAATTCAGTTACTTCCTGTTCGTCCAGAGTTATATCCCTCAGGCCGCGGGCTTTTCTCCTCGGCTTCTTGACCGGTATGGACTTATACTTGAATGACATTCTATGTAGCTGGCTTATGGTAAGAAAAGTAGACAATTTGATCATATTATTATTGAAGTATTGAAAAGAAACCATGAAGCATGACTGTGTTGAAAGGCTGTGAATTATATATCCCTTATCAAAATTTAATGGGTAGAAGTCTAAAAGAGGGATGAGGGTTTCTATTGCCAATGGTGAAAGATTATATTATCACTCGAAAATCAGTTAAACTTAATCACTTAGTTGCAGTTTTTGTTTTAAGGATAACATTTACAGTATAAAAAGCTGGGTTTTTAAATAGCGTTATATTGCACGAGGCTGAAAATAGTTGAGAAAAATAATGATAGTACTTTTATGTGGTGTAAAGCCAAGCACTATGAAATAATCACTAGAAAGCTAAAATTAATATTTATCAACTCTGCTGAATCAAGCTGTGTCCAAAGCACCAGTAAACGGATTAAGCACCCCAGCTTATATTTTATCAAAGTTTAACCCCGTTGGGTAGATTGGAACCCAAACATTAAGTACACAAGATTCGATCGACTTCAATGTGGTACAAAATTCAGTTTTTTATTTATCCACTTGATAGCTTGTTGTGGTGAATGCTGATTTGCTACATATTTCCAAGATTTATTCCAGTCAGCTTGAGTCAAAGTTTTGTAACTGACCTATAATCTCCCTTTCTTTTCCCACAATAAATCATCTTTATCTCGTTCACCAACTTTTGGTGCTTGTTTTAATTGATCCACAGAGGCAGGTGCTGCTGCCTCCTGCTGTGGTTTTGCCCTAGTTTGCCTTCTGAATATTTATGTTGTAATTCCAATATTTGGGTCATTCTTTAATAGATTAATACATTGTCTATTAGCTGTGCCACTGAGCACTTTGAAAGTTTATTTTAATTTTACTACTCATAAGCTTAAATAATTACATCATTTTTTATAAAAATACTTTATTTTTATAGTATAAAAACTATATTAAAATTGATCTTTTATAATTAGAGCTAAATTAATATTAAAAGCTAATATCTAGCTTGTTTCTGAGATCATTTTTTTAGAAATCTTATTTCAATCTTGTTAGATTATCT
>CAKOGF010000379.1:0-11061 GCA_933228935.1 Pemphredon lugubris
AACCAACAATGTTTAAGACTCATACCTTAAAGAGTTTGCCCACTAAAATGTGGAGTGCCAATTTTAAGAGATTTTGGACTTTTCAAACTTCTCACATATTTTACATTGTTTCACTAGCTCAAAAGTATCCTTTTATAAAGTGGGCCACCAGTTCTTGGCTTTTAGAATTTCAAATAGATTATGGGCTCCTGTATGCCCTAAGCTGTGATGGTAATGTAAAACAGTGTCTACTCTTTGTGACACAGGTACATATGAAACACCAGTATCATAAGTCATTTTGTAGTGCATAATATCATAGATGTCCGCAAATAGATGTTCTTTCTTAAGTACCATGTATTGATTGAGTTTGGTAGTTCTTTTAGAGAAGTCTTTATTCTTATTACTCATTACTAGGAGGTGACAATCAGTATTGAGTCCTTCAGTCTGTGAGATTGCTGTAAGTACAGATATGAGAGGGTGTTATCCACTTTTAACTCATATCCAGGCTTGTATTTAATCAGCATGAGGTATTCTTTTATTAGTTCCATCTATTTGTTTTGAAACCTTGAGAGCTTAATTTTTTGTTTATAGGTACACAAGAGACTTATGGTTGGTTAAGCATGTGAACTTTTTTAACAGTCTATATTTAAGGCCTTGCCCATAATGGAGCAAGGTTATAAACTAAAGTGTGTAAGATTTTGGGATTCAAGTTTAACAAATAAAAATAGGAGTTAAACTATTTCTACCTTTTTATAAAAAAGCCTGCTAATAACTTATATTGTGTAAAAATGGTGTTATAGAGGGTAAAAGCCCTAAATTAATAAGATAGCATAAAGTGTTTATCAAACTTCTATTGATAACAAAAAAAACATAGATGTCAGGGTACTCATCATATGAATTATTGAACATAAATTGGTTGAAGTTATTCTTAAAATTACATATATCAGTGAACAGTTTGTCAGAATGATGCTAAATTAAATTCATCTAACACAGCAGTTCAAACTCTAAGATGAAGAGAGAATTGAGTAAAAGATATTGGTAAAAGAACACTAAAAAATAATTAGAAATTATTAAACTTAGTGAATTCTGATACTAATTAAAAAATTAAGAAACAAAAAAGGAGTAGAAAGATCAGTTTTGAACTTGAGAGATGAAGCAAAGAAAATACAAGAATTTTGGCTTAGCCAACCTACTCTTCTGTGCTATTTTTATATAGGAGAGAATAAGAGAAGGAACCAATTGCTTACTAGCTTGATAGATAGGAAAGCAAGGGCTGCTACAGAGGAGAAAGATAGTCTATTACTGTTCTGATAGACAGCAAAACAACCTTCATCAACAAAGAGGTGGCATCATAACATAATAATAAAATTTATAGATTGATTCAGTTCTTAAAGCTAATAAAACTGGTCTAGAACGTTGAAACAAGAGCAATCAAATCCAGGGAAGTGATACAAAAGAAAATGTTGCAACTGAACTAGTTATAGTTCATCGAGATGTTGGGGAAGACAACAGTCCAAGAAAGGAAACAGAGAATGAGAAGAGGTTATAATCTTTATTTGTGTATAACAGTTAATATAGTATGTGGGAAGGCCACAGAATAGGAAGAGGGTGGCATGATCCAGATAGGGTTTAATCTGCTGGAATAACTTGTTGATGAATTACCAAATGCAAATGGGCTTTGAGCCTAATTAGGAAGTATTGACCTGTGTTCCACTATTGTCCATGATAGGCGCTATGGGCTTGGATTGGGGTGATTTGAAGGACACCCCCTGCATGTTGTGAGACACAGTGCCAACTGAAGTTTCTGTTTGGTTGCAACAAGAAGAAAGATAATATAAATTTCTACTTAAAAATGCTAATCAAAACCAGTTTTTTTAAAAAAAAAGTCTAAAAGAAATTTAACCTAAGAAAACTTAAAATAGCAAGGATAAAATGACAATAGAAAATTGCCAAACTCAAGAACTACACTAGATACCATCTCTTTATTGTGTATGAGATAGTGATATTCTCTATCTGTAATTTTTTTGAGATTTTCAAGCCAAAGAAGATACCCAGCTTTCCCTATTCTAATTCAGAGTGTGTCCCCATTTGTGTCACAATAAGTTCCATAATGCCAGGTATTAATTGCCCTAAGCGGAAAGAGCAACAATCTGGGAAACTGTTAAGTAAATTAACAAACTCTGCAGATTTAAATAACACAGTGGATCAAAAATGGGTCACAGCTGCACCTGTACATCATCAGGTGATCACTAACCCTCTTGCTTTGACACTGATAAATCAACGTAATCTAAGAATCACTAGATATTGGTTGATTAATCAGAATGGGCATCAGAAATTAATCACCTTGAGTTTTTTTCTCACTGGTCCAAGTACTCTCTAGCATGAGGAAGAGGACTAGAGGGAATAGACTCATGTGAAAATTGCTGAGTCAAAGAAAAATTGGTACATAAACAAAAATTGTTCACAATCAACTCTTAAGAGTTGAGTCCTCTATATTCAAATAAAAACCAATCTCTATCCTAAGTAAAATAACATGACTATTATTTTAGGGTTGCTACGGTATATTCCGTATAACCTGATTATCAATAGGATCATAACAGGTAGATGGGGCCCCGCCGCGAATTCTGTACCATCTGTGTCCCCAATACTGCCAACCAAAACCCCCGATGTTTGTACATTTGTCGTTGAAATGGACGTGGTTCCTGTTACATCTTCCCAATGTCCAGAACTCTACCCTGAGGATACTCTAATCAAATCTCAAATGATTTATTTATCCCTCCTCTGGTTGGTTTTGTCTATTTTACTCAATCCAAGTATTACTTTAGGAAATTTTACCAAGAGATATCTTAAGTTGCAATGGTGGTTAATCCTGAATTCCTTGTGGATTTGGTTTTTTCCTCACCACCTTGAAACAACTTCCTACTATCCCGTGATTTCCATCACAATTTGTAATGTCAGAGGGTTTGATATTTAGATGATAGTTTATATCTCATATGAGATACTGGAGAAGTGATGCTTTTGTGAGCTTTTGTTTCAGTTTTCTGGAGCTGAAGTTGTGTAAATGTGTCCATTATAATGTTTTATGCTTGCCAACAATTTTCAAGACTGGGGCTGGAATTAAGATGCACTCTGGAATTAAACACCAACAATAGGGTAGCATTCCAATCAAGATACACATTTTGAACTGACTTTGTTAAGATGAAATATTGAAAATACCTTAACCTTGTCTAGATCTGGTCTCATCTATTTGACACCAGTAAGATTTCCCAGGAATTTTAGTTATTGTTGGTGAAAAATTTACTTGAAAAGTTTGGCTAATAGTCAATTTTCTTGAGTGTTTGAAAAATTACATGAAAGTCAATGTCATGCTGCTATTTGTTGATACTATAGATAACTATTTCATCCAGGTAGACAATTAAATTTCAGCTAATGTGTTTGTAAAATACTTTGTTTATGTAATTAACAAATGTTGGGGATTTATTGGTCATAAAAAAGTTTAGAACAACACATAGAAATAATCATAATTTGTCTAGAAGGCTGTTTTGTAAGTTCTTCCTCCTTGAATCTAATCTGGCTATAGACTGTGGTTAAATATATCTTGGAGAAATGTTTTCTACCTCACAAAGCTTCAAATAGTTTGTCTATCAGAAGTAGTAATTTTTTACTATTACTTTTTTAGCGCAAAGTAGTCAGTCATAAGTCTGGATAAATCATTTTTTAGCCACAAAGGATACTATATTGTCATATAATAATTGTACTGGTTGGATTAGTTTTTTCTAGGAATTATTCCAGGTGTTTATATAAGTTATTATTTTTGTTGGAAGTCAATTTTTAAATAGATTGTGCCTTATTTGAGCTGAATGAAGTGTTCAATATGTCTATTATGCATTAGACATAGAAGAGTATATTGACAGGATTCTGGGTAATTTTTGACTATCAGGTAAAGTGTATACTGCTCAGTGGTGATGTTTTTGTTGCATAAAAATATACTTCAGTTGTGTATATACTTCTGGAAAGTATATGGACTGAAATAAAGGGAAAGATTTGAAGCAAAGAGATAGATGCCTTTATTGAGGAGATAGGATAAGCTTATATGGCTTGGTGTCAGAAATCCGCGGACCGTGAGATCAATTATCTGCCAAGAGAAGTACTAAGTATTCTAACATTAGGAAGTGACAGGAGAACCTGTGGCTTTGGTGTTTTCCTTTGGCCCAGGTTATTTTGTTCATCAGATGTAGGAAGTCTGACTGGGCCCACAGCCCAGAGGTAATGGGAAAATTCTCCCTACATCTGGATATGGTTCCATATTACTGCTATATTGTTCATATAAGATACTATATTGTATGAAGACAGTATTACCTTTTGTTCTTCTAATAGAGTTATGTTACTGGAGGGATCCAAGGAAAGGACTATGCTTATATAATAAGCCCTACAAGACAACAAATAAGAGACACTAATCTTTATTCATAAACAACTGGCCCAGCGGCCCGCAATATTCTGGGTTAGCCTACAACCATGTAGTACTAGGGCAGAGCGGCAGAAGGTCCAGTCTAGAAGGTTGTGGTTTTTGAGGGAAGCAGTATTGTATTCAGGCCTTCCACAGCAGCTGTGTTCAATACAGGGTTGTTCTATGACTGAGCTTCTCCTTGGAGCAGATTCAGTCATCTACTTGGGCCACTACCCAGGGCTAGCTAGTCAGCGGATGACTACTAGTTCACAGAGGTGATTGTTTCAATCTGATCAGAGCTGCCTTAGACAAATAGACTACTGGCCTATTTATCTTGGGCAGTTGGCCTTGCGGCCCAATTCTTTGTGGATTCTTCTAGATACTATTTTCTTGGTGGTGCCCCTGACAGCCCACAGTTTCTAGGATAAACTGACATTAGGAATAGTCATGATGTAAGTTGCATATGCAAGGACTCTGTTAGCTGCAAGCTAATTACTGAAAATAGATACTAATCTATCCTGTGCATGGGAATATGGGATGAACTTATGCCAGGAATGACTTGATTCTATGATTCTTCTAATCTAGCAGTCCACACGCCCGCATTTTTATGTTGAAACTTGGCTTGGTTAAGCTGGGCTGTGCGCCTGCAATTATTGGTTAAATCTGTTAATTAGTTAAATTACCAATTTCCTGACACTTGGTATTGCATCATGCCATCTATGTAGATAATGGCAGTCATGTTCTTTCAAGGGAAGGCTTTTTCCTGGTATTGATTCTGGAAGGAATGTGTGGAATAAGAACTTGTGGTGGAATTTGTCCATGTTGATTGAACTGATGAAGCTTGGGAATTATTTGTCCAAGAGGGAGTAAGCAAATATGTTCCAACACTACCTTATAGTTGCAGGTAGCTCAATTAATCTTGCTGATTTTCTTGTGTTTCTATTGTGTCTCTGTAAGCCCCACAAATATGTGGCAACTCAAAAACTTATCTGCTAAATTGGGTTAGATGGGATGAACACCCCCAAATTTTGCTTTAAGGGGTGAGTTAATCTAGTTTATATGTGGGTTATTCTTTCTTACCAAGTTAAAACCCAAGATTATATTATAGTAGGTTAAGCTTTGGATGAGTGCTCTTATTTTGCTGTTGACACTTCCTAGTTATATTGTAAAAGGTTCAGTTCTCTCATGTATGTGCAATAAGTGGCCATAACCTAGTAATATTCTCTTGATACTACTGGACAAATTTGAAATCTTCATAATATTAACTAGGGTCTCATTTAACAGGGTTCAATCCACTCCTGAGTCCATGAGGGCTAAGTATTCATAAGTAAAAAATGAAAAGAATAAAACATGATTTTATTGATATTTTTGACAGGGCAAAAAGTAAAGGGTTTCCAAAAGGTACTTTGCATATAGTGATTCTGTAAATTTTTCAAAAATGAAACCCAGGTGTTATGGGTTGTGATTGTTATTGTGATTGGGGACTGACGTACTTATTGGGTTCCTCTGATATTTTTATCTTCTTGCCTTTCTGAACTTTTCTGCTAAAATAGTTAGGCATGCTGCTTCAGTCAGCAGAGTCTGTGCTATAGGGTAATAATATGGTCTTTGAAGAGAGGTGAACGTTGTCAGGAATGAAAATTATCTTTCTTTCAAATGCCCAAGAAACAAGCCAGGATTTGAGCCCTAGCTGCCCCCACCTGTGGCCTGACCACTCAGAGGACCAAACACCAGACTGCCCATCTTTTGGGGTCAAATCCTCTTGAATAACAGTCCCTATGGAAACCAACCCTGGAAGTATCAAAGAATAACTGCCAATCCTGATGCCCATAAAGGAAGAAATTAGACTATCAAATGAGGACAGCAAGTTGCTATCCATTATCCTGATAGTCCTGAAGTCTCTCCTAGTGACCAATAAGGGCTCCATAACAGGATATTTTGGAGACCACAATGCCGCCCTTAAGAGCTTGACTTGAGAATAAGAAGAAACAACCATTTTTCTCAAAAAAATCAGTCAATGAACACCGCCTCTCTTTCAGTGCCACCCATTTGGACCCACCACCTGCCCAACCCATTAATTCCTGATGCTGTGAAGCACCCCTCAACTGATAATTAGTCTGGCAGTAAGGTCCTATATGAACCCTTAGACCCTACACCAGACCCCATTGCCATTTTCAAATAAAGATTATAAGATATTGGGTCTCCCAATTATTGCCATATTTTATTCTAGTAGTTTGTCAATTTAATCCTCATCCAAACAGCCCAACTGCCCCTGCACCCATGTTTCCATGATTTCCTGGTGTTTCTATTGGTCCACTACAGCCCACCAGTTCCCCTTTTGAATTACCCCAAGTGTTTTTATCCCTGGAGTTTACTTAGCCCAAGACCCCATGGCTTGAATTAGCAAACCCCATAGGCACAACCCCCTGTCACCTACCGCCTAGACATAAAACCGCCTGTGTAAAGTCTCTCCCCCCTTTGGCTGTGGACAGAGTGGCTTTCCACGACGATCCAAAAGATCCCCTCAAGTGCCGCCTAAGCCCCTGAGGGTGCTGGAGGATCTGGCCCACACAGTGGATGAGAGGTTTGTAACCGCTTACCCTGTTGCTCCTGCTCCCTGGATGGGTGCCCTCCTGGGATGAGTCCCTGCAAGATTTGGACTACCTCTTGGCTTGGGCCCGCCCCCACCTAGCAGCTTTTAAGTTAGCTAACGTCCCCCCAATCCCAAGGTACTTTGGATGTAGAAGTGCTCCTGCAGGATGATAAGTGGGTTAGACCACCCCCCTCCAGCTCCCCTGGCCCAGCAAGAAAATTATTGCCACCAGCCAATCACATCACGCCCCCACTCTCGCCACCTCTGTGGTTCTGCCCCAACAATTTAAGACAAGCCAGCCCACTTTGGGACCTTGCTTGTCTATTTTCTTGTTAAATAAACCTTTGGTTTCGCCTTTGTTGGGCTCTAAATAAGACTTTTTATACTCTTTTGCTGCCGCCAACCCCCCCTTTTTTTACCTGATCCCCGCCTTCCCCATTTCAGGTACACCATCCTTTTCCTTAAAGCTTGTCAGGGAATCTGGAAATGCTGCTTCCCATTGCACGTTCATTGATTCTCTCTCTAGCCCCAGCTCTTTTTCTGCTATGGACGACTTCCCCAGGGCTCTGGTCACAGCTGGCTTCCTCTGTCCACCAAGTGGCAGAGCGCCCCTCAAGCGTCTTGCTGCTCTTGAATGACCTCCCCAGGGTATCTCAGAGTTTCTTGTCCTCTGGAGGCCTGCTAGTCAGGGGTCTTACCCAGGACGACTCTAATTGGGACAAGGAGACTGCCCTAGTTGCCTTGCCGCTTGACAACGGCCCCAGCCCAACCCCCATGCTTCCCCCAAGCGTTCAGCCCCCCTGCCCAGAGGACCCCCTGGTTCCCTCTCCTGTGGTGTCTCGTTCTTCTTGGGTCTGTGGAGGCCTGGCCCTCATGGCCTTGGACCTCTACCTCCCATCCCTCTCGCTCCCGTTGTCCTTTTGGACACCTGTTCGAGCGGCCATCCCAGCCCTTTACTGGGTGGCATCCTGGTGGTTAGCACCCCCAGGATGGGAGCCGGACTTAGTAAGTTTAGCCCCCCTCTCTCACAGCCTGTTACTCCAAAACCTATGCCTACACCCTCATTAGATTTCCTGCCCGGCCCCACCAGTAAGCTGTTCAGTATAGTCTATATTACCCTCACAGAGGCGATTAACACTATTATACTGCCGCTGGTGTAAGGGATTCTATCCCTTTCACAAGAAAAACATCAGACTCTGAACCAATGGACAGACACAGTGAGAAAAAAGTAGCATTTTTAAATGCAGAAATAGGAGTTAGCAGTAATAATAGTTTTGTTAACATAATTGGTTCAAAAACAATTAATGAATGCACTATTAAGAGTGGAACTGAAAACAAATATAAAGGCAAAATCAGAAGCAAAAACTCTAAGCTGGGAGATAATATAAATTCTATATTAAGATCAAAAATCCAGACAACAGATGATGGATACAAGGTCAACACTGAAAGTGCATTTAAATTTAGCTCTGAACACTCCAAATTAGCCAATCAAACCAAAAATAAATGCTCAAACCTGTACCAGCAACATCCAGGGGAACCAGCAAGCCAATCAGTTAATCTAAAACAACCAAGCCTAAGAAGTACCATTCATCCGACTCCAAATGACCATCAGAACCACAGTGCAGAAGAATACTGTAATGTAATAAGACAAAGTACTTCTTCTTCCTGCATTGCAGGCTGCAGCCTGCTGCAGACCTGCAAAGCAATACTCTCCAACCCACTATTGCAGGATTGCCTGGTAACCTCTATGTTCCCTCCCCCAATTGACTTCAGTATTTAAACTGAATATTTTCCCTTGAGCCAATTGCTCCAACAATTTCTTTATTCCTATCTTAGCCAATAAATCTATATTTTTAATAAACTTCTAAAACTTGATTAGTAGATTTGAAAAAGGCTCTACTCCCCAACAGCATGAAGCTCATCCTCCTTGTATGGGCTTTTTGTGTGTTAATCAGTTATGGGCAAGCCAATGTAAACTTTGAAACTCCTGAACCAACCCCCACCAATAAATCAGAAGACTCCATTTGGTATTGTTTTGGACCACGTTGCCGCCATGCCCCTTACATAGAAACAGCACAATTCCCTCCCATTATTCACCCCAAGGCCCCTTGGTTGATTTTGGGGTATACCAGCGTCTACTATCTCTTAAATCATTTCACCCCCTTTCTGGGAAGGTTCTGCTTATTTGGTCATCTATTGCACATGTTAATAATAGGGATTCCAGTAGGGTCCACTCTAGTCAAATTCAACTTGGGAGCTCTCCTTCACTCCATTGGAGAGAGACTTCCCAATGAGTGGATCCCTGACAGCTGGCCCATGGTCCTGGGTGGGAAAATCTTTCTTTTACCTACTTAAGTTAGCCCCAATTGTATGGTGGGCGTTACCTGCCCACCCAGCGGCCTGCCCCACCCCTGAAAACAACAGCCTGTCTGCCTGTGGTTAGATCCCTAACAGATGTTCAGACTTGGAGGTGAAAGCAGGTCTTTCTTTTGTTTTCTTGGTGCGAAATTCTTGGTTGTGTTCATGGAGAAAATCTGCAGTGCTTGTGGCTAATTTTACTTTTTTTAGGCGAAATTGAAGTGCACACAGTTTTACATGATCATGTGCCACTGTAATTACAACTTCAGTTTACCTTAGGTTAGGACAATGTATGAACTGTCAACCCTAACTTCTGGTGAGGCTGAGTGGTAAGATCTTCTCAAGTGTGAATAAATTTATTAATGCTGTTTCTTGCTTGATTTTACACATCTATTGGATAACAAGAAGTTCTGACATCTGTTTGACAAACTTGGTAAGAAAGGCTTTCTAAAAACTATCTCAAGTTTTTTTTGATGGAAGTGTTCTTGTGACACTCAGTAAAACAGATGACAGTGTCTTATATGAGGTAAATTTCTACCTCAGGAATGCAGAATTATCTGGGATGTTGTATCTGCTCTAATTTGTTGTGAGACACTCTCAAAAAAGGTGTTAATATTCTCATTGTGTGAGCCTGAAAATTACCCAACTTGGCTGTGCACAGATGTGCTGTAATACATGTTGACACAATGTTAATTTCTGATATGAGGGCTTTCATGAACAGGTCTTTGGGGGTAAATATGATATTAAATTTAAATATGAGAATCAAAATTTTAATTTATAGGGCAAGCTATTTGAGACCATGGTTTTAACTATATAGGACTATATTTTGTTGAAAAGGACACACATTAGTTGCTGGTGGTGTGCTTTCTACACACAAGTGTAGAATTTTTTTTGTCTAAAAGTTAGTAGGATAGAAAAAAATTACTTTATTTTAGCATTATTGTAACCGTGTTAAAAGCTGAATTTATAAAAAGGGAAAAAAGAAAAATAAATTCAATAAAGGTTTATTGCAGAAAAATAAGCTCTATACCCTGTGCTGGGCCATCAGTGAATGGCTTGTAGAAATGTGTTTCTTAGAATTTATCTGTAATAGCATGCTACTGATCCTACTTGGATAGCATATATAGACTTCCAATTGTGGCAGTTGATGTTGCTAAAATTGGTTAAAATATATGATAGCTGCTCAAATTAAAAATTGTGATAAATTGATCTAGATTTTGAATTTTTATTTAATTTTTTAGGCATTTGGCTCATTGCAATGTTTTACTCTCCTAAAAAAGGTCTGCATTATTTGCATCCAATATTTATTTATATAATATGTATTGATTTTGATAGCTTAGATTTAAGATGTTGAAGTAGATGTACAATTTTTGCTTTAGAAATGAGTGCTATGGGTTTGGTCTATTACTGCTCTTATTTTTTGCGTGTAAGATTTTGTGCTTTAATGTACAAATCCTTTGAGCCTTTGAAAAAATATAATATACAGTATAAATTAAAGATATTTGATTTGGTTTGATTTTTTGCCACCTGGTTCAGGTATTTATTGTGTAGCTTATGCGCATTGTTTATTTAGTCTGTGCTGCTTGTTTTATGTGAGGGATTCACTAATTGGGGATTTTATCTCCCAATGATTAAAGTAAAGACCCTAAATTAAACTTCACCTATGTAGCTCCTACAGACACTT
>CAKOGF010000380.1:0-11059 GCA_933228935.1 Pemphredon lugubris
TGTTTCTTATGAGTGAGGTGCTACATAGAAAACAAAGTTAACTATACAGGGCAGTATAGCAATAAGACCAGATCCAAGCACCATCTTGAAAACCTCGTTTCCACAGTAGATAATTGCCAACGATAGGCCCCTCAAGGGTGGTGACTTGTTTTGGTTCAGGAAAACTTTGAAGTAAGTTGGTAAAAGGGTTGTTTTGCAAGGCAGGAATCTCACTAAATTATTGCGTGAATTAGAGCATCGAAATTCTTTTAAACTTGCAGCGACCTATTTCTTACATTTATGATTGCGTTTTCCTTTTTATAGGCAACTATTTGTTAGTTTATCGCTTGTCTGATATAATTTGCTTGTTTTTTTTAGCAAATACATAGTTTCACCATCAAATTTGGATCCTTCAGGTTATTAACCGATACTCTTGCAGCTCTTTTTCTCTTAAAATATGTCTTATTTGCAGATATTTTTAAGTCAGGCTTTGTTTGCTAACTAAGTAAGGCTTTTTTACGTTATTCTTTTTGTATGGTATCCTGCTTATTTTTTCTATTTGGTATCTTAAAAGCTTGCATAGATACATCTGCTTTATTTTTTTGATTTCCTACTAGCAGCAGCCATATTCTCGTAAATTTCTTTCCTTTCAATATGTGCATAAACGTGGGCCTTATATGTTGAACTGTAGAAAGCTACAAACATAACTGATGTTTATATTTACTTAATTATTACTAACGGGAGGATTATGAATTTAAAAACTTTTCATTCCTCTGGAAGTTCGGTGAACTGTTCCGTTGACCTTTTCTTTTGATTTTATCATGGATCAATGATATACGTTCAGTTGTTGAAGGACAAGCCTTTAACTTTGAAGCCTCACTTTCCTAACTAAAGCCCAGTCTTACACTTTTTATGAAGTATTTTTAATGCTTGGATAAACGGTTTAATTTTTTTACTAATCTATTTCAGTAAAATGGCGTCAAATCAGCCACCAGCACATGGCGGGCCTCAAGCCCAATATACCCAGAATCAAGCAAGCCTTTCCCTTGGCTTTCCAGGAAATCATAATTCATGGAACGACCGGGTTAGAGACCTTCAACAAGCACGATATTTGTGGATGATGCATACCAACTGTTTCCAAAACGACCCTTTTTTTGCCCAAACCCTTACCCAAAATAATTCAGCTAACACTCTCATCAGCTTCCCTAGCTTCCAAGCTACGCAAGCCCCTCTGATTCCTCCAAGACCCCCACAAGTTTTTCATTCCGCCCCTGAACCCATTCCAGCTTCCACTGCAAGTTCTGCCTCAGTTGGCCAATCCCCGGAACCTATTCCGTTAGAGCTTTCAAAAGAAAGAGCTGAGCACATTTTCCTGAACAGCCTTCATCGCCTCCAGGAAGATGGGGCTGACTTTTTGAATCTTCAATATTGGATTGACTTTACTTCCGACTGCTTCTCTGATGAGGCATGCTATCGCCATCAGTATCTATCGGATACAAAAGACAATCACGACTTCTCGGCTGACTTTGATTTGCTACCGTTCATGTTGCGTATGCCTTATTCTTGCGGGGCTCTTAAAATAAGGTTCAGCTTAGACAGACCTAGCTTTGTTTCACAGGATGGGCTTCATCAGCTCAGTTACGCCTCTTGCTACATCTTCACTGACTATCCATCCGCTTGTGTTAAATCTTTGTCCTCTTTGTTAATCACTTTTGAAAATGATGGAAAGATGCTTGCGTGGGACTTCACCACATTCGACAATGAAGAAATGATCCTACGCTCCAGAGTCAATCCCCCGGTTTCGCTCGATACTTTGAATGCCCAATGTAGGCCAAAGTCCAAAAGGCTCTTACAAAAACTGCAGGTAACAAGTTCTTAGCATTGGATTTAAACATCTAGATGATGAGAGATGTTGCCACTGTCCTTACCCTAGTAGAGAATATGGACTCAATATGTGTAGATTCATGTAAGTATTAAAATGTGTGCAACTCATCATGATTAGCCGATGACGAAGACATGCCAAACATCTCCACTCAAACCACTACCTCTAAATACCCTACTCCTCTTGAACTTTCTACTCGTGCCTCTTTGGCTTCCGCACCTAGAATTTTCAATCAAAAGGAATCTGCAAATGAGTCAAGCCCACACGATCCTACACCCTCCAAAAAACACTTCCCTTCCAATCTTGATCCTCCCACTCAGACACCCCTGAACTACTCCGAACCAGTGACCAAGAAGGTGCGTGCCCGTAAGCCAAAAGGCACAGGGGCCACCAAGTCCAAAAAAGCCAAATTGTCCCTCCCCAAAAATTAAGCCTCCTCATTGCATTAATCATGCCCCATCCTTTAGCTTTCCTCAAGGATCATGTAATCTAACAATAAATTCCCTCAAACCAGGCCAAGTTTTGATAAAACTGTCATACTTTGCTGTCCAAATAATCATAGTGCTCCCAATTATTGTGCTAATATTTGTAGATCGTGAAGAATCATTTCTCTTAAACTATTTATCTTTAAACCTACACTTATTTTAATTCAGTCCAAATCTGTCAGGATAGCCTTTAATACTCAGACATAAGACCATATAATATTTGAAGGCCTTCAATCTTACCTTTATTTTCATGTACAATCTCCCGCCTATCCTTGTTCATTATATTGACCTTAGCAGCCTACATCCCCATCATGTGATTCCCATCTCCAACAAACGAGATATTGGATTACCATATGAATCAAGCTGCCAAGCACTTCCCCATCTCCATCCAATACCATGTCCGCCCCGAGAATTTTATATAAAGACTTAAGCCCGACATTAGCACCTTACCCCACTTGGGCACTGTCATGGTTTCTTGATAACAGCTGCCTGTGACCATACTACAGCCACCCGATCAAGTTTGTTAATAAAATTTCCCCACATGCTAAATTTTATTAAAAAGGATATTTTATAACTGATGTTTTCTTTTTTTCCTGGGTGGAGAAGACTAAGAAAATGTTACTTATAAAATTGGTTAATGGTTTGAAGTGTCACCTATCAATCTCTCCAGGTGCAGGTGCACCAAGGCGTTGGGGTGCTGGGGTAACCTAGGTGGTGTTCCTTAGGTTTTTACCAGGAATTAATTAGGAGGTACTAATTAAGAGTATTAATTAACTGCTTTGAAGGTTTGAAACAGTGAGACTTGGTGTCTCCAGGCCGTTAAAAAAACTGGAAAGGTTTTGTTAACAAGTGCACAACTATGGTTGACAGGAAGTTAATTATAGGGTATAAATAACAGCTTGACTGTGTCAGGGTTAGGACAAGGGTGTCTTAATTATTTTTATCACTTGGTTTCTAGGTGGAGCTAGGAAGAGTGATCCAGAGATGAGGTCATCTCTGTGTATTGGGGCAGGAAGATGTTCCGTCAATTATTTTTCCATCAACAGATTTTCAGTCAAATTTGATCCAACTATAAATTTCTTTATATGTAACTTTTTTATTTTTACAAAAAAATAAAAAACTTGAAATTTTATTTATTTATCAATAAAAACTTCAATATATATTTTTAGTATTTTTTGATTATTTTTTATTCACCAGGCCTGATTTTTTTAAAAAAGCAGTTTTTTAAAAGCCAATTCAATTATTTTCACTAACAAAAACTCAAAGTAAGACTTGAAACTAAAAAATAAATAAAGCTTTATTTCTAAATTTTTATTTTTTGAATAATTCAATTTTTTTGTTTTTGTAAAAATAAAAAAGTTACACACAAAGAAATTTATAGTTAGATCAAATTTGACTGAAAATCTGTTGACAGAAAAATAATTGACAGAACATCTTTCTGCCCCTGTGTATTACCATATTTGGAGTGACAAATACTTCAAAGGTGTTGAACAAAGTCCCACCAGTTAAATCATGTGATTCAGGGACTTAGTTAGATCAATTCTTAGAGAATACAAATATAGTAATTTTTATGGATTAGATATGACTGGTTGACACCGTAGGTCATCATTCACAGTTAGAAATCAGGATTGGATTTCTCAGGCAAGGGCTTTTGAGCAAAAGGGTACCATAGGTTGGTATAAAAAGAAAAGAATACACTTTTAATAAATATATTCTAACAAAAGTTGTCACTTTCCCCTTAGTTTATCTTTCAATTTTATGAGATTTTTCTTTGATTGATTCATGTCAGGAGACCAAGTCTGCTGCTTGTGATCCCATTAGAGAGGTGGGGAGGGGGAGGTAGCAGGCAAGGCCCACCAGATGATGGGACCCAACTTAACCAAGGAGGACACAGCTTTTCCTACCATCACCCATGGCCCAGACATGAGCAAGGCAGATTCTATCAGCCCAGTGAGTGCTAGATAAAGCACACCAAGAAACTGATTGCTCTGGCCAGTGGAATTGGGGATAGGTGGTGGATTTGCCATGGGCTTGGGGTGGGTGGGGGTTCCATTGGAACCAGGTATGCATGGGGGTTATTGTACTTTCCGTTGAATATGAGAGGGTAGACTGTGATGTCTTTCCCATCTTGGACCAGGTGTTGCAGGTTTTGGATGGCTCCTGGTCTTTGATACCAAAGTAAGTCTTCCAATTCCCACTGCTCGTGGTTTGGGTTGGGGGGTACTCAGTAAAGTAGACAGGACCAAAGGGGGCATCAGAGAGGCAGTAGTACTTGTAGGCTTCAGGGTTGTTGGGCAGTCCTTGGGGTACTCCTTATGGCTGGATGGTCTGCAAACTGGGTATTTGATAGTGGAAAAGTACTAGAAACAAATAGGGTAGAATATTGGTGAATCAAAGATTCATAAAAAATACTTTATTTGATGAGGATGACAATACTAATCACTGTGCTGCCATCCTGGCTTTATACCTGTCAGTGGGGTCTTATCTGGCTGGCAAGTTTGTCTGCAGGCTCTTCAGGCTTTCAATTGGTCCTTTTCTCATCCTTGGGGTCATTTTCCAGAACACTGGTTTGGTCTTCAGCAAGCTTATCAGTTGCTTTGTTCCTATTGGTGGCTTGGGAGCTCTCTGCATGGGCTCTGGCTTGGGTCTCAATTGAATTCCCATACTGGGAATAGCTGGGCTGGCTGGAGAGGGTTGATTTTTGGCTTTTCAAACCCAAAAACCCAATATGGGAATTAATGTTGTCCCCTTTTGGATCCAACATTAATTTTGGCACTGGGCAGCAGCACCCCCCACTGCTTCTGCATAGCTTTTGGGTCCCAAAATGGGCCCCAAAAGCTTAGCAGCTGGCAGGAGGGGGTTTTCTGCACCCGTCCTGCCACCACTTGCTTTGGCAAGCGAGTGGCAGGGTGTGGGTGCAGGTGCAGGCCCACCACCTGCAGCCTCCACCCAGTGGGGAGTTGCGGATTCAACTCCTGCTGTGGGGGCTGTTACAATGTCAATCTTAACAGTCCAAGGAAAAATTTGATCTCTCCAAAGCTGAGGCTTCTGGTCTACAAAAGGAGGCCCCAGTCATAATGTTAGAGGTGCCACAGTATGGCCTTAAAGTAGCACAGTATTTTCCCTAAGAGATGTTGGAAAAGTTAAGGAGACTTATTGTGAACTGTCTGAGGATTACTTTTAACATACAGGTACACTATCACAAGAGAATTGAGTATTTGCATGGGATGCTCATAACTTGATTTTGGCCTTTGATGAAATACTTGGACGTCTGAAGGTGTCTCTTGAACAGGAAAAGGAAAGCTATTATTGGAAGAGGGAATCAAGCATGAAGTTGGTAACAAAGCTTAAGGAAGATTTATTGCAGTTTCAAATGTCAATTTGGCTTTGAATAGCCAAATTGCAAGTTTGGAAACAGAGCTTGCCAAAGCTCAACTACAAAATATTACTGGCAAAAAGAGTCAAGCTGGGAATGGTGAAGCAAGCACACAAAACCTAGTTCCTTCACACTGCCATAATAGGCTTCAAATTTTAATGCATACAAAATTGATCAGAGAATCCCAATCAAGGTTCCATATTCAAGCCAAGATAAATTTATTTGACAGCATTGAAGCACATAACCTACCCCCAATCCTGGATGGATGGGTATCCAGACCACCTACCCCCAGCAAATTTCTGAAAGAGCGGAGAAGGACCTGGACAGGCATTGCTGTCATGCCAGAATAATTCCACCTATAATATTACATAAAAGATTAGCTATGCAGCTCTCAAGTATTTACCCTAAGATACTATCAGAATAAGATGAACCTGTAACTCATAAATAGACACACAGATCAGATTAAGGAGCCATCCCCAACTTCTAGACTGATGAAAGGCCACCGTTTTTACCCATCTCAGATCATTAAGGGCCAAATTGAATGAAAATTTGGATCTAGAAATCTCGGCAACTTAGCCACATTTAAGCTGCACCAATCAAGATTGAATTAGGCCCATGGTACTTTAGATTTAGATCCTGCTTGGAAAAATTTGGGATTGTTAGACCCAGCCCCCAATTTTAAATCACACGTGCGACAGCCCAGCTGGGTCAAAGGGTAACCATTTAAAAAGAGTCAACTATTTCATTTTTAAATGCCACACTTCAAATCCCAGGCTCATAAATTTTAATATCTGCCATCCAAAACTTGAAACACAATTGGGGTATGTATGAATCAGGATTTTGGGATTTTTATATACAATTTGGTATTTTTTCTGTTTCTAATAATCAAAGTAAAGTGTAACAATTTGCACTAATTTTTAAACGTTAACATAGTTTTATAACACTGCTTACCTTGTTCAAGGCGCTTTTATGTGTTTTTGCACGCTTTTTATATTTCTTCTTTTTTTGGGCCCGTTTTTCCTGTTTTTTTTGCTTCTCAAAAGCAATTGACGCTTTCCCCAGCTCAAAGCTGTTGCCTGGTCCTTTTTCTTTTTTATTAGCAGTTTCAACTGCAAATCTTCTTTAATTTTTTCTTTTCTGTTTGGTGTTATTCTTTCCTGATCTTCTGATGATCAGGCGGAGTCCAACTTCCTGGGATTCTACTTTTGCTATAAATAAAGCCCCACTTGGAGAGTAGCTATAAGCTAAAACTCTAAGTGATTTACTTCCAAATCTTAATCCTTTTCTTTCCATTTTTTCTTTTCTTAAATAAAAACTTAATTTTCATTTATCTTTCTTCTCTTCTTGCTTTATTATTTTTTACTTAAAAATAGAAAAGAATTTTTTTATAAGTAGATTGATTATAATTTCTTGCTTCCTTAGTTATAATGGAGATTTTTAAACAGCAAGATTTTAGCTTGTTGTCTCCTTTGTTTCGATTTAAAGAGACTTTTACATCTCAAATGTTAAGATATTACAATTGAAAATCCTAACATCAATATAATTTAAGTTACTAATTATCCCTTTTTAATACACTATTTTATGTTCTATGCTTGGGGTTAGTAAACTCTATGACCCCTTTTGTATCACATTATAAGTTTATTGCTGGTTTAGTAAAGGTATTACTGCAGACAGTTCCTACCTTTCTCTATTTATTAAATTTGAATCCTAACACTCTTCATATGCTAGTCTATAATCTATCTCTTATTTGGTTAAGGCCCTACATGCAGCAGAAAATAGCCAGCAGATCTAAAAAACCCAGCTTGTCAAATCCAACATCCAACTTTCAAAACTTAAATAAAGCAACAACAAAGTTAATTTGATTACAGGGCATACCAGAAAGAGAGCCACAGGGTCTAATCTACATCCACCCCAATTCTTTTGGGAATCACTAAAATCCTTGAAAATCATTTTTCTCTGCATCAGTACAACCAAAAATCACTGGCATAATATTCACCTGATTATACATCCTTGCCAATAAAATAGATTAATTTATACATCTCTCTTATCACTTTTATATTTGATTAAAGTTTTAGAATGTCTTCTTTAACAGTAACCAGCCCCCTGAGTTGTTTCTTAGGTTTGAATGAGTTGTAATTCAGTACTATAAGCCTTCAAGTGTAGTGGATACTATCTCTTGCACCTTGAAAATGCTTAACTGGCCCACAGCACAAGTTAGGATTATGTCACCTCCCCTGCAACATTCAGAAGGACCAGTTTATCTATTGTCGTAACTATGCTAGAAGCTGCAGTTACAGAAAAGAAAAAGGAAATGTAACAAGAAATAGATTTAAGATAATATTTTTTGAGAAGAAGAGAAAGGGTTTTCTACCCGTTAATAGGCCACCAGGGGGTGGCACTTAGAAAGGGGTTTTACAAGGTTAATTATTGGTACCCATGACTGATCCTATTAGGGCAGCATATATGAATTACTGATTGTGGTAATCAATGAGCTGTGGTGGTAACCTGTATATTGTAAGTTAACCTTATTTGGCAATAGATTGAATCAATCCTAAAAGAAGATTATTGTCTGTTGGGCTTTTATTGACCAGCATCCTGGAAAGAGCATTTCTGTACCCCACAATAATTACTGGCCCTGATAGGGCTAAAATGAATTAGCAATACAAATAATATAATGCAGAACCAATACAGTCAGCAACACCAACTCAGCACAATATTGTAATTAGTAGCACTGAGGTGCTGCCTAACAAATAGAAGATGCACCAAGGCGCCAACTCTAAATAATACCAAGCGCCAAGGCACCACTTATTCATTAGTATAGAACCAAGGTCACTTGTAAATACTATCAAGTGCCAAGTTGCTGTCTATTAGTTCTAAAAAGTGCCAGAGCGCCAATTGATTTGAATACAATTGCCACCACAGCACTTAATTGTCATTTGTTTATTTCTCTGTACCAAATCAAGAGAACAGGTTCAGGTTCAGTAAGGAAAGATATGATCCTAATTCATCACCTGACTACGCTGGCAAGAGTATCTCTGTGCTAGGTAGATGGTAGCCAATGGCAACCACCAGAATTAACTCATACATCTTATTAACTTACTGTATGTCAACAGTCAGAATTAAATGCAAACTTATGCTGACAGCATTGAAAAGTCAGAATTAAGCCTTTACTTATGATGACTACTAAATGTCAACACTTTTTTACTAAGCAATAAAATGTTTCCTGAACATTTTACTTAATAAAAATAAGAGTCAAAATGCTTTTTAGACTAATGTGACCCTGTAGAACTCAAAAATACATCAAAAAATTATACTTAAATATTGATTTTATTAATAAAATTACAGTTAAACATTATTTTACTATGAAATTATATGTTTTTGCTATAAAAATATTTTTTACAACTATAAAAAGTAAGAAGCCTATAAACCAAAAAGATAATTTATAAATTTTTATGCATTACTAAAAAAACTATAAGCTCAAAGTATCTCATAAATTTTTTTGGATAGTAAGAACTTAAAATACATATGTTTTATTAGTAGAATAACAATCTAGAATATACAATACAGCTTATATCATATACTCAAATAATAAAAAGCCTTCTAAATCTATTAAAATATCATTAAAGTATACTTATATTTAGTTTATTACCTAATTTATAGTAACTATTATACTAATTAAATCTAAAATATATAAAATTAGATAATACCCAATACATTTATTAAAAAAACTAGATGGTGATCACCTGATTGCCATTAAGGACAGTTGCAATCTTCTTGATATAGTTTCCAAGCTCTGAAAGCTTGTAATTAGCCTTAACTACATCCTTGATCTTCTCCTGGTAGTCTTTTTCTTTAGTAACTATCTTCTACTTGGATGGACGGTTCTCAATATCTCTGATGGATGAGACAGTCTTTTTCTGCTGAACTTTGAGGTGCTGATAAAAGGTGTTGTATCTGGGCTTGATGCCAAATGAAGCCTTTCTATACTTGTGTCAGCCCTCTAAAGATGAAGTAGTTTTCATCTCATCCTTAAGCACAGCCTGGTAGCAGTTCCAATTGGCTTTAGCTCTGGGTCTGCTCCAGCGTGTAGTGACCTTACATCCAACCCACTGTGGCTCATAATATTCAATAAAAGGAGTTAATGCAGTCTCATGCTTTATGGCGTATGCATCTTTGCATAGAAGTTCAAAGGCCTGTCCTGTATGCTCAGGCTTAATAAAGGCCAGGGCTAAAAATTGTTGAATCAGATATTTGCATTTTCCTGAAGTATCCAAACAGTGAAGCCTGCTGAGCTCAGATTGCCCCTTCAGTTGTCTATTAACAGCCTGACAATAGTGAAAAAAACACCCCTGAACTTCTCCATCAAAGGTCTTTATGAAAGTGTTGTATTGGGCTGTTTCATAGTCCATTATTATAGTTTTGGGGCCAAGAGCTCTGTCTATAGCTTTCTGTTCTGAAGCAAGAGTAGACTCATCATTTTCTTCATTGTCAGGATTGGCTCTTGTGGTAGGGCCAGGGGTGGTTTTTTTATTACTAGGCAGGGCCTTGACACCCCCCTGAATAATCTTGAAAGCCCTGGTATAAATCTCTTCAGTTGCCCCAGGGAGCAAAAAGTAAGCAAATGAAAGCACTTTGCCTTCAACAAGAGAATGTATAACCCATAGCTGGTAAAAGAGACGGGGGCATACTGCAAAATTTCCATCACATAACCAGGTTTCAGAATCTCTTAGCTGCTCTAAGTTTTGCTGTGTAGCATAGCATATAATTCTTGCTTCAGCTGTAGGTCCATCATCATGTAGAAGAAATACCTCATCTTCTTCAAACATCTTCAGCTCTTCTGTAAGAATTAGATCACCTTGAACCATGGCACTTTTTTTCTGGGGCAGATGTCACGGTGCTTATCATATAAATACTTTACTAACTGCTTGAAGTCAGGAATAAGCTTGAGGTTTTCATTGCTAAGATGCTTGGTAGCGTTTACTGCTAGATCAGAGGCCTTTATATCTTTTGAGACTGGAATCATTTGATAGAGGTACCACTTTAGAAGTTTTTCAAGAAGATTTGTAGGTGGGTTACAGATGTGTTAACCCTTTTTACTGGTGACTTTGTCCCAACCTTCAGTATTAATTCAGGCAGCACAACTTCTGTCTTTGCACACAAAATTCTTGCTTCTTCCACTTCTTCTCTGATTGTTGCAATTAAAAATGTAGCCATCACTAACAATACTTGCACCTCCTTTGACAGACATAAGGGGGAAAAAGCGAGGGAATTTCTTTGGAAGCTTGAACTCACCCTTGAAATTGCATATGTTGTGCACCTTGAGAGGATCCCAAGGTC
>CAKOGF010000381.1:0-11053 GCA_933228935.1 Pemphredon lugubris
ATTACTGTGGCAATAGTTGGAAGTCACTCCAAATCCTATTAAGGGTTTCCAAATTGAATTTCAGGGGGGTGAAAAAGTTGTCCAGGTCAAGCTCACCAAGGTTAAATCAGCACTATATAAGCTACATTTTCTTGGAAATATCCTTACCTTAAAGAGGTGAGTCCACAAATCCCTTTTTTATCTTAAAGCTATGGCTTCTAGTTTTTAATAAGTAATTTCATATTCCTATTTACGGGTTTATTCAATAAAATAAAGCGCTCCTAATTTCTGCCAACTTAAAGATATTTTTTATTGATAATTTTCACTGCAACTAAAGCGAATAAACTAATTTGATAAGATGTCTTCCGATGATTCCTCTGACCATGATGCAGAAGTTGAGAACCCTGAATTCTTTGATCCCACTCAGCATAAATTCAGAAAGCAAACTAAAGAGCAAGCTTGGTTAGGGGATTTCGGTGACTACGAGGAAGATAATACAAGTTATAATAAAAAGAAAAGAAATTACACCGAGTAAATGGAAAAAGTTATTTTTATTAATTCCTTGTTAGCAAGATAAACTTTGTTTCTTCCTCTTCAAATGTTAAAGATGCAGCGGAAGTATCAGATGAATCAGAAGGTGAAGCGCAGCCTAGAAATATGGAAGAAGAGGAAGAAGAAGATTATGATGACGCTCCTTCTTTTCAAGGATTTCAGCAAGCTGCGCCTGCAGAGGACTCTGAAGTTAATACTAAATCTCGCCCCAAATCTAAAGCCCAAGGATTTTCATTTACTCCTATCATGAAAAAACCTCCTATGAAACATCAGCCAGTGAAACCTTTGCCCAAAGACTATGCCTCATTCCTGAACAATCCTCAGGGTAACAAAATTATGAAGATGATGGAAAAGATGGGGTTCCAAGAGGTACCTTTAATTATCGTATTTAAAATTGAATGTTGTAGGGACGAGGGCTTGGGCCTGATGGAAAAGGAAGGGTGGAGCCAATTCAGGTTCAGCTTCGAGGAAAACAGTCGGGCATTGGGTTTGGCTCTAAAGAAAAGCCTGAGGTCAAGTCAGCCTCTGAAAGGTAATGAAATATTGAATGTTGCTCCTGATATTAGTGAGGATGAAGATCTTGGCATTGGTCAGCTTCCCAAAAAGCCCAATCGATCTAAGATTCAGTATCAGTCGCTCGATGAAGCTATGGCTCGAGTTGAACAAGCAATGCCCAAAGAGCTTGGGACTGTAAGCGAAATGAGTGGGTCATCAGCCTTGACTGAAGACGTACGCTTAGTGGTAGACTTGTCTAGGGAAAGCCTTCTACACCTTGAACAAAATATGAAGACTATGGATCTGCAGAGACAACAAGCTATTCAAGAGCAGGAATCTCTACAACCTCTTTTGGATCGAGCCACTCAAGAGCAATTCTTACTCAAGTCTCTTGTTGAGCTCTGTACTCGGCTTGAGCTCGTCTCCCTTGATCCAAACATAGACTTCGTTGCTTTGCGTCCCTACTTAACTATACTCGAGGAGCAGCGCTGCCAAGTCCAAGGAAGTCCTCTATTTAGTTTTATCAATCCGCGATTACAGGAAATGGCTGTCAGCCTTGTGTCGCCTCAAGTAAACAGATTCATCAATCAATACTTAGTTATAGTTTGCTAGATTGATCGATTCTTGGGATATAGAGGCTGACCCTATCCTCATGGTCGACTTTTTCGCCGAGTGGGCCAGCCTTTTCGTTCCAACTCGAGAAGCTGATTATGATGCTTACGAGGAGACTAGGTAGTTGCATGCTTTTATTAGCTAATCCACAGAAACATGCTTCCATATGATGCTATATTGTATTCCATGTGGTATCCAAGAGTTAAAGCGTTTATAGAGTAAGCACAAAGCACTTATTATATTAAACAATAGAAATGACTGGAATCCTTCGAGTTCTGATGCCGCGCTTACACTTATGCAAGGCTGGACTCCTCTGCTTCCATCATTCATAATGCGTTGTCTGATTGAGCAGTCTGTAATACCTAAGCTTTTAGCTTCTCTTGAAGCCTGGGACCCCCACAAAACACCTGTTTCCTTTCACTTTTGCTTTCACCCTTGGCTTCCAATCCTTGTTGACGGGCTTGACACTTTGCGCCCTACCATCCGGGCTAAGCTGTCCACAATAGTTCGCGACTTGGATCATTTCCCTCCAGAAGTTAACCTATTTACCGACTATATCAAGCCTTGGCTGCCGGTAAGGTCGAATGATAAGCTTCGCTAATCTTTCAGATTCTTTCCGAGAAAGATAGAATCAAGCTTATCGATCGTACTGCTTTTGCAAAATTGCAGTATGTGCTGTCATCTCGCTTGATTATTGATCCTAGTAAACAAGTCCTAGGTAATCATTCCTTGATCTTCTTAACCTTCAGACCATTTCTCAAGGGCTATGCATTGGAGCGCTGCCATGCCACCTCAGCAGTTTGGGGAGCTTCTCTCAGCATCCTTTTTCCCCAATTTCATGCAGGTTCTTGCTCATTGGCTTGCACTCAATCCTCCTATCACGGATGTGATGCAATGGTATATTTTCCCCTTTCTTTATCTAATGTTTAGGTACACTTTCTGGAAATCTTTATTGCCTCAAGAAGTGCTTGCCACCCCACAAGTTGAAAATTGCTTACGAAACTTTTTAGTCCAGGTGAATTCTCATATGGATGCCACAGAAGCTGTCGGCTGATTTCTGCTACCTGTATTTAATTCCTTTGGCATTGCTATCAGTTAATTGATTTTAAATTGTAAAAATTCTTTGCCAAACTTCAAAACTTAAAAGCTCGTTTTAGAATGACTTGCCGAAGTTGCGAGCTTAGATGTAATAGCTAGTCTTTGGTTTTAGTGGTAGTTGTTACTGGTGAATTTCAGTCAACCACATTCAATGTGGGAAGGGTGCCTACCATAGGACAAAAAAACAAGCAAATAGTGATTTAATTAGGTATAAGCACTCATATCGAAAATGTTAGCTTGTGACTCTGAGCACTAAATTACCAAGATTAACATTTTCTTTGGAAAACTTTAAGCCAAAAATTCATCTTTTTTCAATAAAGTTATATGCAAAATATCTCAAGCAATTTTTTGGTAGAATACTACATAGAATTGGCAGCTTCACCTTATCTTTCACGCAAGGGGAATTCCGTCATTTTTAAATATGAAAAATGTTGGAATTCACTGTGTGAAAATTAAAGTGATGTAATAGAAGATAGAACCAGAATGGCTAGGAATAACTATCCTAAAATTTATGTTTTAATATGTAATAAAGCCATGTTTTTTGCATAAAATAGTTGAAATCAATCTGAAAGTTCAGCAAAGACTTAAATTTGTTGTTTTATGAATATGTTTCAAGGAAATGGCCTAACTTAAATTAAGTCAATTAATCTCATCCTCCTCAAATGCATAAATATTGATATAACTAAAGAAGGGTTCTAGCACAAATGTTCCAGGAGCATCCTGAACAATCCATGTATAGAAGGTTTTTTATCCAACTTGGTGAAAGCATTATGCAAAGAAAGTACCTCAGCACATCAGTTTTGAGTCCATGGCCTGACAAACATATTTCCAAAAAAAAGCTGCTCAAGCAAGGGGCTGTTCCTACCCAATCCCTGCAAACTTGGTTTGTGTCAGGTGTTTTAGTCAATAGTAGAATGTATTAAATGTTTCCTGCTAATAAGTAATAAATTAATGTATAAAAAGCAAGTCTGGATGTCTGGATATAATGTCACCTCAAATACACTCAAGCTGTAAGAGATCCAATTAAATTGTTGCTCTCATAAAATTTATAATTAAAGCCAATGGTCAATCCAAAATATCAATTTGGCTCATCCTTACATGAAATCCCTTACATGCCCCTAGAAAGCATGATGTTTGAATCCAACAGAATATGGCTTAAATTGTGCAAACCAAAAATCTAAGCCAATCAGGCTTCAAAAAGTTTATATTTAAATGATTGAATTTAAATATTGCAATAATAAAATATTATGTTTGACTGAATCACTTGATTTAAGTGGTTGCATTACCAGATCCAAGTGGCTGTAGATTATTTTATAGCTGCTCTTGCTTATGCTTTATCCTTCAAATAAAGATTAAGTGGAGCAAACTAGCTTTAATGATATCAAACCTTAATATAATAGTTTTCATAAAATCTAGAGTACCTAGACACATTTTTCATGCAATTTCAAACACAATGGTACCAATTTTAATTCTAACTGTTTAAAATGCTGAGATACAGATATAAGTGTTAAAATTGGGCTCTTTCTATAGTCCAAGACCTGGACTCAATTTTTTTGTCAAAAATTACTATGGGTGTGTAGCAAAAAAACTAAAAACAGCATATCTCAGTGAATAATGATTTAAACTTGATGATTGATAGCCTATTAAAAATCTACAAATAAGCTATATCTTTTGGTTTAAATAAATAAATCAAATAAAAATTTCATACTTTATATTATAGCTTTGATAAATTTACCAGAAATACTCAACTTATTTTAACTATAAATTTTTATATAAATACTTGAAATATGTATTTTATATATATAGTAGAGCTTAATTTTTTAAATAAAATCTGACTTAATAAGCTTTTTAAATTAAACATATGTCAGGAATTCTGAGTTCTATGGTTTACTGAACCATCATTCTCTTAATGACATAGACTACCATCACCTAGGCGGCACCCCACCAGCTAGATGTAAGGGCAGAGTGAATTTTAGTGATATTAAGAGACAGACAGTAAGGATAAGACAGTCAAACCTTGAGCAAAAGGAGCAACATGAGATCACTCTACAGAAAAGGGGGCAGGAAGATATTCTGTCAATTGTTTTTCCTTCAACAAATTTTCAGTCAAATTTGATCCAACTATAAACTTCTTAATATGTAACTTTTTTATTTTTACAAAAGCAAAAAAAATTCAAAAAATAAAAATTTATAAATAAAGCTTTATTTATTTTTTACTTTCAAATTTTATTTTGAGTTTTTTTTAGTAAAAATAATTAAATTGGCTTTTAAAAAAGTGTTTTTTTTTAAAAAAAACAGGCCTGCTGAATAAAAAATAATAAATAAAAATACTAAAAATATAAATTGAAGTTTCATTGATAAATAAATAAAATTTCAAGCTTTTTATTTTTGTAAAAATAAAAAAGTTACATATTAAGAATTTTATAGTTGGATCAAATTTGACTGAAAATCTGTTGATGGAAAAATAATTGACGGAATATCTTCCTGCCCCACAGAAAAGGGGACACAAATTGTGAACTATTTTGAGGAAACCTGACCAGACTGAGAGTAATTGAAAGGATGAAAAACATCTGCAGAACCAAATTGTTAGAGTCAGAAACTAAATAAGTGGGGTAAAAGGCAGTTCAGGTGCTAGCCATCTTTTTGGTGGCTAACTGCAAGGCCATCATAGTAAACTTAGCTAGAATGGGGCCCCAGAGGCCCAGATATTTGAACATGTTTTGGGGATAACAGATATTTCTTTATTGTATTTTAGCTGTCTAGAAACAAGTTTCTAGAGAGGGGGTTGGAAAAAGTTAATAGGGCAAGCCCAAAGGTGTAATTTCTGATTAACTAGGCAGAATATTTTCATTGAGCTTGGCTGACACTGGAATTTTGTCAATTATGATGTCATAATCCACAAATTTTTGGCAACCAGTGGGTCAAGTGCCAATGCTCTTAGAAAAAGTGTAACACAAAGCCAACTCATTAAAATTCTGGGGGCATAATGGAGAGAGGGTCAGGTCTTCAATGAAAAGTACTGCAGGAGCTGCCTTTACCTGTTTTTTATCAAATACCTGGTTTAGCTTGTCCAAGGTTTCTAGCTTTTTGCTGCTTTCTGATGCCATTCCTAGTCCGTTTGGGTTGATCTATTACTATCATTAATTTTTCTACCCTAACACTATGCTATATAAATTACAGAGGCAATCTCCGTGATAGGTTTGTACTAATTGAGTAGACAGCTAATTAGGTCTCATTGTTCTGAAAACAACTGATATCAGCTAAAAAAAGCTGATTGGGTAGTTATTGATTCTGATAAACAAGGTCCTGGCCAAACTTAAATTTGGAACCCCAAGCAAGTGTCCAGGGTCATTTCTGGATTATCAGTAGATGATTTGGATTGCTAGTATAATAAAGAATGGATGAAGTGCTGCTGGGTCCTCATCCTACAACCCAGACTCAACTTAAGTGCCCATCAATCTTGCACTCAATCAATTGCAGTGAGATACAGGATTCTGTCAGTGCCCTGATAGCCAGACCATAAAATAAAGATCAGTAAATAAAGTATTGAGATCCCATGTCATGTAAGGCATGAATGCCTAACTCTGGGGGCTGAAATTGACAGTCTGGGAAACAGAGGACTGGTCAATAAGAGTTAGAAGTGTCAGATGATAATCCTGACAAGAGGGTCAGTCACCCTATAAATAGTGCTCTCCTTATTAGAGATTGATGAGAATTCAACACATAATAATAGAGGAATAGAGCTTCTATTAAACAAGAGTATTGCTACTAGAAGGAATTAGTAGTCAGAGTATCTGATTATTGGGCATAGCCTTGTCAATACTTGCAGAACAATGTTCTTTCTCCCAATCTGGACAAAGAATCACCAGTCTTCTGTAGCCCAACCCCAACTGGTAGCCCTGGATTGTCTCCAAACAATCACAACTCCCAATCCATTAATAAATACAACAATAAAATCTCTCCCAAGATGCAAAATCTTGATAGCATATATCATATAACTTACTATAAAAAACTCAATAAAAAGTTTCTATTCAATATGATAATCCCACTGTAAACCTGTCCTTGAATGAGAAAAAGCCTATTAAATAAAATAAACAGAATTTTTTTATAGTAGTATTTTATAATTTATACAGTATTTGATTTTTAAATCATTGCTGCTACCTGAATTTATTATATTGATGTGATAAATAATTTAAAAAAATATGTACCAACCCTTAATTCTTTAAGCTCAAACTAGCATATGTTTTTGAAATATCTTTACCAGCCACTCTTTCTTGGAAAGTGTTTATGACCCAGGTTCTGGAGCATGCTTCTTGTCCAAGTGTCGCCAACAAAGTTTGACACCTAAATTAGTAATGTATCTCACAGTATGCAGGGGCACTACAAGAGTTGCCCTAGACAATACCCTATGATATTTCACCCTCTGCCTGTAATAGTGGGATACAAGATGTAGCTTTCTAAAAAAAAGTGTAAAGCCAATTAATTATCAAAACTTCAAAAATAGGCTACTCAAAGGTCAACCCTTGTTTGGATCACACCACCCTCTTTATGGATTGATTGCTCTTCTTTTTGGTATATCAAAATTATTCCTAAATAATAAATAGCATTTTTTTCTTTACCCCCTTGTTCTTTCAGTTGAACTGTAGTCTTCCTTCTTTAATACTTAACTATAACTAGATCAATTGCAAAAAAGAGCTAAAAGACACATATATCTCTTTGAAAAGATAGCTTATTTGTTCAAGGCTCTTAAAATCAGTATTAAAGGCAGACAACACTATCATGACTATACTAATGTTGCATATGCTTACAGTAGTAATATCTGAGAAGTTAGTTATATCTTATCCGCTACACATGGATCTTTTTTAGCTACCTCTTGACCAACAGCTTGCTGATGCCTTGCATTTTGATGTGAAGGCATCTTTTTCACTGCCTCTCTTGATGTCTATATGATGGCGGCACCATCAAGGCACTCTGATATCTTTGTTGGATAAAACATGTGTTAATAGAAGCTAAGCATATATTAGCATCCACATGCATCATGATGATAAATAAAAATGATCATAAAATTGATTCCTGAAGATCAACCACCTTGACACTGCTCATAGTCAAGATAACTTTGGAAGAGAACATATGATGACTTGATCCTGTTTGAAATAATCCTAACCTGAATATCAAATATTGGAAAGCTAGGCCATAATTTATTACCTATAAGGTAAAGCGTAGATAAAACATTCTATAAAAAGGCTGTTGCAATGAGCTTAACTCCTAAAAAATCAATTAATAACTCAATCAGCTTGATTTGACCCATTGCCAAATAAAGGCAATTTCTCATATCCACATCATGTCCTAGTGCCTCCAGACACCTAACCAAACAACCCACCTATGTTGCCCTAACAGGATCAGTCATGAGACCCTCAGCACAACAGGACCAAACCCCTTTTCCACATGCCACACCCTGTGGCCTAGTAAACGGGTATAAAACCCCTCTTCTCTTCTCAATAAATATTATCCAAAAAAACTCATTCTCTTTTCCCCTCTTTACTGCAGCTTTAGTGCAGTTACGACAAGGCTAAATGTAGTGTGGAAGCACCTCAAGCACAAAAAAGAGTGAGAAATCCTTAAAACGTGCATCCCAAAGAGTTTGATTTTGGGATACTAAAACCACAATAAGAGGCCAAAATATTACATGAAACAATATTAATAAGAGGTCTTGTTTTAAGAGATAGAGGAGATATTGAGGCAGGTGGATTTTCAGCCAAATCTGATCCAGCTATAATATTCTTCATATGTAACTTTTTTGTTTTTACAAAAACAAAAGAATTGAAAGTAAAAGATAAATAAAGCTTTATTTATAATTTTTTATATTTTAAATGTTTAAACTTTTTATTTTGAGTTTTTACTAGTGAAAATAATTAAATTGGCTTTTAAAAAGGTGCTTTTTTAAAAAAAATCAGGCCTGCTAAATTGTCAGAAATATTCCTGACATAAACCAAATTCTTACTGGAGGGCAATGTTGGAAAAGAATAGAAAGAATTTCTGTTACAGAGGCCAAATTTAATAAGGACTTTCCCCCTTTAATTGGGGGAAATAAAAATCAAAAGGAAAAAATGGAACTTAACACCCGCCAGAATAATTTATCATCTGGGCAGGCGCCTGCCACGCCTGCCAGCACCCTCTGCCAGCCTCCCAGCCAGCCACCCGCAAGCCTCCCACCAGCCACCTGCTTGCCCTCTGGGTCCCAGTTGGCTGCCAGCCACCCACCCAGGCCCCAGTTCCCACCCTCCAGCCAATCAGAAGGCTCCATTTCCTGCAACCAATCAGAAAATTTCCTGGCTGCAGGGCAAAAATTCCAGAAGAATGTCACCCCTTTAGAAGAAGGGAAAATCATGGGTTCAAATTTTAAAAACAATCCTATCACCAACCAATGGAAATCTTAAGCCCAGACCACATGGTCAGAGCCAAACTCTAGCCAAGCTAAAATTCCCAAGACCAAAATAGACTATGGCAGCAGTTTGACTCCCATCCTTCACCTAGGCCCAGATCAACAGAAGATTATTGGCTCAACCCAAGAATATCCAAACCAGCCACAGATAACAGAAGCACAAGAGTTTGGCCATCTTCCTAAAACCCAACTGCCATTCCTACCTTCCAAACTTTTGGGATCCCCCATCTCCTGCCTTTCACTCCCAATTGCAAATCTTTGCACAGGTGAATGCACTATAAATAAAGGATCTCTCCTCAGTAATAGCTTGTGCTATTATTGAGTTCAATACCCTCAATAAAGCTAAATCTTACTTAAAACTTAAGTCAACTTTAACTAGTTAAGTCCCAGCCAAATCCCTCCAATCCAAGAAAGATGAACCATCTCATCTTCACAGCTGTGCTTACAGCTTGCCTTGGGATTGGAGGCTATCAACAGGGACCAGAGTTCTTTGGACCCTCACCAGAAGGGCTAGGTCATGACCCCCACTATGACCCTGGACAACTCAACTCAACTCCTCCCACACTGGTTCAGTCTCCCCTTGTGTCTCCGCATTCCACACTGTCTATTGTGGTGTACACCTCCATGTACTATGTGTTAACCTACTTTGCAGGGAGCTTTGGAAGATACAACATTCATGCCAAGGTCTTCCACTGGTTGATGACCATCTATCCAATTGTCACCGCCCTGACTGGTTTCCAACCCACCAATCTCTTGGCATACCTGTTACAAGTAGTACCTACTGTATCTGGGTATTACATAAATAGAAATAAAATAAAAATACTAATATATATATATTAAAGTTTTCAGTATTACATAAATAAAACAACAAGTTTTTTTATAAAAATAAAAAATTTATATGTGAAAAAAATTATGATTGTATGAAATTTGACTGAAAATCTGTTGCCAGAAAATTAATTGGCTGAAAATCTGCCTCCCCAAGATATTGATCTTTTATCTTTAAGGCAATTTAAAGCTCTTGAGGCTGGAAAGAAAAGGTTGTGGCTAACTTGTATGGAATTTACGGGACTTTATAATATTTTAAACTCATAAAAATTCAGAAAGGGCCCATTCACAATCATTTTCTCTTTTATATAGTCTCATGGGTAATATACTTTCTTAAAAGATATGTTCTTCAAAAATGGTATTTAATAAATAGGGTTGTATATATACTTCTTGAAAGTATATAAACAAGATAAAGGGGAAGATTGAGTGAATTATCATCTTTATTAAGAAAGAAGAAGGGCTTTTTATAGCTATTTAATAGGCCACATATGTCTATGTAGATTATGGGTCACATGGTTTTATAAAAAATATTTCTGTGTAATTTTTTTTGGCTTAATCCAACTATAATATCTAGATTTGGGTTTTGGGTTACTATTATACTTGAGTCAAGCCATTTCTTGGAAATATGATTTCCTGAAAGAGATTAATCATAATTATTGCAACAATTGCATATTTTTTTAATATATATCTAAAACTAGCTGCAAATATTATATATACCCTGTTTAAAGCATCAAAAAGTGGTATATCGCAATATAGCTTGGATAATTTTAAACTCTTTCTGAAGCCAGAGCCCAAAGTTGCAATCTCTGCAAGCCTTGGGTACTCACTTCATTTCTGATACTTTTATTTACAGGAACCAATTTCTTATATAATGATATCATTTTTAGTATTCTAAATAGAATTTATATTTTAAAATGCTTATAATGGTGGTATAATATTGAAAATTTGCCCCTCAAAAATAAAGATGTCATAAATGAAGTGGGTATACGCTTTAAGGCACTGATTGCATCAGAATTATGGCAATCATGTCTGATTAGTGAAATTATTGCA
>CAKOGF010000382.1:0-11046 GCA_933228935.1 Pemphredon lugubris
ATTTATAGCCCATTTCAAAAAAAAATTGGGATATTCAGTAACCACTATAAGTTTGGCAAAGCAGTTTCTATGAGCTCAATGCAAAACTGCTCCAAGGAAGTTTGTTTGCTAAGAGTGAATGTGATGACTGAGAATGTGAGGAGCTTGCAGTCATGGGCTATTGTTGGCTAAAAGGAGGGCATTAAACATTCTAAGTGACTTGGCACAAGGAACTTAGATGAGGTGACAGGGTTCTCTACTCAATTGGGTGGTAGTGAGAATGTCTTGCAGCCAGTGAGCCAATATGAGGTGCCTGAAGCCACCATTAGGGCAGCTATAGAGATAAATAGCAGAATGTAAACCTAATGTGTTGAAGGTGTTCAGGAAGTAAAGATGGTTCCTTTGCAATACTCAAAGCCCAAACTAACCATTTGTGGCGACTTAGCAGGGGGAAATGTGTAGTGGATGACTGCTAGTAGTAGAAATAATTGGGGGGGGGGGAACTAATATTTCTGGAACAGGAGAAGAACTAGGAGTTCTTCCAAGGTCTATATAATTGGTAAAGATTTGTTAATGATCTAGTGAAGGGGCATCTTAGAGATGTTTTAATAGTGTTTTGGAAGGAAACTAAGAAGGTGGATGATAGAAAAAACTAGGTTTTTTCCTATTATTTTATATCAATAGAAGAATTTATTGATGGTCTGGAAATAGAGCATCTCAAGGATGCTTATTAGGAAGTATGCTAAAACAAAAGGGGAAAAATATAGAGGTTTCTATGCTTTTTCAACGTTTTTGGACTCAGAGAAACCTTTCAAAAGGCCTTGCAATTTCTCTGGAGGGGGCTAGAATGCCCAGAAAGGCAAGAGACAAGCTCAGAGAAATGTTTGGGCAGATTAATCCGGGAAATATTGGATTTCCTAAAGAAAACATAAGGAAATTGCAACTTGAGTCACAGTGAAACGTTTCAGGATGATCCAAGCCGCAGGGAAACTCAAAAGATCAGTCCAAAACCCAGAGAAACTGCAAAACGGGCAAAAACATAGGGAACAGCCTAATTGAGAAGCATTAAAAAAATTATCTGGAGTTTGGAGAAACTTTCCAGGATGATCCGGAACCTCTCTAGGGCTGTTCTGGGCCTTAATTGGCCAGATTTCAGGCTTAAGCCATTAATGAAAGATGATTAGACCATTAAGAAGAAATTTTAAAGAAGGCTCAGAGCATAGAATAGATGCTTTAGCTTTATTAAAAGCCTTTGAATGAGACTTAGCCAATGATACCAACCATGGGACAGATTTTGGGACCTCTGATGAAGACCATAGATTAAGCCTTGGCATGTGAAGACAGGATAAAAGCTAGACTATTGGGCTGAAGAGGCTATAAAAAAAGGCTGATTGATGGTCTCAATCAAGGATGACATGAACATGAGATGGATGGATGTAAGCATAGAATGATGTAATCATGGATGCACAGGATGGAATTGATAATGAAGATAAACATGAAGATTTAGAGCTTGGAATGAATCTTGGACACCTGGGAGGACACCAGAAAAGACTTGGAACTGTGATTAACAGAAGGTTTCTAAGGGGATCTTCCTTCTTCTTAATAAATATATTCTTGCCCCCTAATCTGACATTGATCTTGATAATGAGCCTGGACAGTGTTTTGACCTTAGAACTGGTATTAATGAAGAAGAGAACCCCAACCTAGCTGAACCCTGGCTATGATCCAGGACACACCTTGATGGCTGAGAGAAACATTGCACCACATGAGCCCAACGCGGGGGTGTTGATCTCAGATCATCACAGTGAGTAAAAGGCTGACTTGCTTTAAAAAAAAGGGAAAAAATATCCCAGTTAGAATTAAAAATATTACAAAGTTCATGCCCAGCGCCATTCACTTTTCATACTCAGTGACTTCCAAATTCAACATGTCAATTTCTTTTCCAGGGCCAGTTGCTGCTCACCTCTTCTTCAAACCCATCTTCATGAGCTTTAAAGGTGCATTTACTGTATCACATACTATATTTTTAACTTCAGATAAGAAGGAGAAAAATACTACAATTTGTATTCCCATCACACTTCAATACAGATCATTGGATGATATCTACTTTATCAAAGTTTAATTCATTTGATTCACAAATTTCTCCTGGAATTTTATGGTTTTCTCTGATAAATTATCAAAACTAGTTATTTCTGCATTATTGTTGTTCTCAATTAAATAAAGTTTTCTTATCTAGATAGACTAAAAAAATGAGCACACTCAAGCTCTAATAATTATATGAAATTTCCTCAGCCATCTTATTCTTTTGGAGCTTCTAATATGTAGTTACTAGAATAATATCATGTCTCAAATTTTGTCTTATAGGTTATTTTTATGAAGTTCACGCTCTTGGGAAATTCTGGCAAACAATATGCAAGAGAAACAGCACCAATCAATTTAAATCTTAGTTATTGTTCTAAACATACTACATAAAGATGTTGTAAAGTAGGAGGAAATACAACAAAGCTTAGCTTTATTGGGGAAATTATAGATCAAAGTTTGTCCTTATACAAAATTACATTGTGTAAATTGATCAGCTCAAAAATAAAAATCATCATCAATCAGCTGCCAATAGCCTAGGTATCATTTGGTAAGCTTAATTTAATTATTGATGGAAAATGAGAACACTTAAAGGCTGATAAAGTCTTTAAATCCTTTGTGAACTTAGTTTTTTCTCCACATTTTGCTCTTTAAGCGTTTATAGAATAACTTTGCTCTTTATTCTTTCTCTCAAATATATATATTGTCCTGCTGGCTATCCAAAAAATTATTAAATATGTATCACTGAGGCCTAAATTTCATCCAGAGCTCAAACTGATAAAATATTCTGAACTTTCAATAAAAGTTATGTACTTCTCCCTTATCACTCTTGTTTCTTTCTTATCCTCCTTTCTATGAAGTTTTTCCTGGTAGCCTTATTTGGAGAAATAGAAAATTTCCAAAGCTATGACATGATTATTATTTTTCTCTGAACTAGATGGTCTAGCCTAACCCATGATGAGTTGTCTACTGAGATTTCAATTATTTATTGGCCAGCTATTTATCCTATCCAGCATTAAAACTATTCTAAAAAATTTCTCTTGCTGCTTCTTATATCTCATTCAGATTTTCCTAGCTTAACCTCTCATTCTTAGTTGCTGGACTATCTCTTACATTTCACAGGACTTTTATCGTATTATCATTAAAAATCTGGTTACCTCACACTCTTTACTTTACTTTAAAGACACCATCAGACCAATCAGTCCTTACAGAAAATATTTATAGGCTACAGAGATATCTTTATCTTCATTTTATATTTTTATAAAATGTGTCTTCTTAGTTTGGTCTACTTTTTGTACCATTGTATTCATAGAAAATGTCATAATTGTGCTGAAAGCTGCAGTTAAAAAATAAAAGAAAAGAAAAATTGAAGAAGATAAATTTTATTGAGAAGAAGAGAAAGGGCTTTATATCCATTGGATAGGCCATCAGGGGGTGGCATGTGAAAAGAGGTTTTATAGGGTTGATCACTGATACTCATGACTGATCCTATTAGAACAGCATAAGTGGATTACAAAATATGGTAATTGATAGGATGTGGTGATAAGTGGCATATTGGAGGTTACTGTCAGGACTGACAATTTGCCAGCTTCCCCGATGCCTAATAAGACAGACGAACAAACGCCAGCCCGCCCAATTTGTGACAACTTAGACAAAGAGACACCAACCCGCCAGATCCACGACGGAACAGATGAACAGACGCCCGCCCGCCCAACCTTTGACAGAATGAAGGAACAGCCGTCCAACCGTCCGACCTATGATCAAAGGGACCAATCAATACCAGACCGCCCGTGCCAAATGAAGCCCTGTTGAATAGTGCCCCCCTCAGTGCCTGAATTGAATCCAATGAAGCTACCAGAAAAGGACGGCCAGACGCCCGCTGCCAGCCTGATAGTTTTGAAGGCTTTGCCCACAGCCAATCAGAAACCAGACTTTGGGACCTCCATGGACCAGAAGACCGCCCCCAAGAATAACACTCCAGAACAGAAAAGAGCGACCCTTTGCCCCCATGGAACAACCAATGAGGATCATTCCGTAGCCAGTGCCCCTGACAGAGTTCCGCCGCCCTCCCGTCCCGTGAACCCCCGACGCTGGGAAAAAATCCCCCTGGCTGATGAGAATCCTGGCAGTAGGGTCCTATATGAAACCATGGACCCTACTCCAGACCTCATCGCCATTCTTTAATAAAGGTTATGAGACGTTGGGTCTCTCAAATACTGCCATATTTTGTCCTTGTGATTTGCCAGTTTAACCACCACTCTAGCCCAACCGCCAACGCCGCGTCCGCAATCCTTGGAAGCACTGCTTGCTTCCCGCAAACCAACTTGCCTCTAGACATGGAGACGCCCGGCACCCCAAAACCCACGCCCATGCCCGCTCCCAACCTCCCGCCCAATCCTACCAGCAAGCTACTTGGTATTGCGTCCATCACCCCCGTAAGGGTGATGGACGCGGTAGTGCCGCCCGCCGGCCCATGGTCTTGGGCAGGAAAGTCCCTCTTGTACCTCCTTAAGTTAGCACCAATTGTATGGTGGGCCTTGCCCGCCGGCCCAGCGTCCCATCCCCTCTCAGGGGACAAGGCCCCGCCCACTCACAGTTGGATCCCTGATATTATGGCGATCTATTTAAACCCTGGTAACCTGAGCCCCAAGATGTTAATTACTCTTGGGGCATCTTGTATGTTTTTGATTATGATAATCACTTATTACACCCTTAAGATGACAAAGAACCTGATCCAGTCCGTATGGGAATGGAAAAATCACAGACTCCACAAAGATCATGAAGCCCACTCTGAACCCTCCAAGGGCCCTTCTGCACAAGTACAGAATGTTATAGTAAACCAATCTGTCACCAAGGTGGAGATGCCCCAGATGGGGAAGCTCACCCTTGAAGAAGCCAGACGGGCCATGCCAGTCCTCCGCCTCCATTTTCAAACCAACGCACCCTCCTACGCCAGCGACACCGAAAAGGTCTTAGGAGTGGCCTCCATGCTCTCTGGAGATGCCCTCGACTGGTTTGGAGAGGCCACGTCCAAAGACGTGGAATTCTGCATGGACTACACTAAGTTTGAAGCTGAATTAATGGCCACAGGGGAGGACCACGACACTAGATACTACGCACTGAACTCCTTGCTGGAGATCCGACAGGGAGCGCGCCCCATCCAGGCGTACATTGACGAATTCCTCAAACTGAAGACCCGTACTCAGTTAGAAGACAAGCTAGCCGCCATCATTTTCCGCAAAGGGGTCAACCTGGCCATGAAGGACTTGCTCAAACATCACCCGCCCTCGCTCAGCCTAGAGGAATTAATTCCCTTATGCCGAGGCCTTAGCCTGAATCAAACTAGCGCAGGACCAGCGTTGTTCCGTCCTGCCCGCGCCCCCACACCCAGTAGAGTTGGGATGACCCCTGACGAGCTCCAGAGACACTACTGCGAAGGACTATGCTTCCACTGTCACGAAGCAGGACACCTGACCAGGGCCTGCCCCAAGAAGCAGAACACCCCTGTTTCCCTTGCCCAATTAAACACTCCTGCCCATCCTTACAAGTTTATCATGACAAATGTCCAGACCAACGGCATCGCCCAAAGTTTGGAAGCCTTTATTGATACGGGAGCTGACTGAAGCTTTATAGACTCCGACCTGGCAAGAGAATTAGGACTGACGGCATCCCCTACCCAACTGCAAGTTATAATGGGGAACAGCACTAGGGACATTGGACATGAGTGTGAACAGGAGCTTCCCTTGAAATTGGGCAATAACTTGTATCCCTCTTCCCTGATAATATTGAAAGGCCTTCCCCACCCTCTGATCCTAGGAGATGCCTGGTCCGACCAACATGGGTTAATCCTCAACTACCGTGACCAGACGGTGACTGTTGGGAACAAGGAAAGCCGCGACACAGTGCCGTTCTGCCTACACCTGGAGGGAGGACCTGAGAATAAGCTCCTGACCATCAGAATAGAACCCACCAAGGGAATCCTGCCAACACCACTAGAGAAATGGGTACACGTGTTCAGCGAAGATGCAGCCACAATCCTGCCCAAACATTCAATTTACGACCATGCGGTTGACCTACTACCCAACACCCAGCCAAGTCATGGACCCGTGTATAGCTGCAATCACCGTGAACAGATTGCCCTCAAAGCCTATCTCAAGGACATGACTGCCAAAGGTTTCATCAGAGTATCCAAGTCTCCCTGCTCGTCACCCATGCTGTTTGTTGGCAAGAAGGATGGAGGAATGCGCCCCTGCGTAAATTACCAGAAGCTCAATGATATCACAGTAAAGAACAGATACCCCATTCCAAATGCTGATGACCTGTGTGATGTACTGACGGGGGCACAGGTCTATTCAAAGATTGACCTCAGAGACGCCTTCAACCAAATCCGTGTAAAAGAGGGAGACAAATACAAAACTGCCTTCAAGACCAGATACGGACTCTACGAGTACCTGGTAATGCCGTTTGGACTGTGCAACGCCCCCAGCACGTTCCAAAGAATGATCAACTCCGTACTAGGAAAATACATCAACCAATTCTGCGTCGCCTACCTCGACGACATCTTGATCTACAGCAAAACTCACAGAGAGCACCTACGACACTTAGACCTCATCCTAGGAAGACTATCCCAGGCCAACCTCCACGCCAAGCTCAAAAAATGTGAATTCTTTCAGGCTGAAGTGGAATTCCTGGGTTATGTGGTCAAAACAGGGGGATTTGCAATGGCACAAGACAAGGTCGACGCAGTCACTAGCTGGCCAACACCCAAAAACAGGAAGGACGTCAGAAGTTTCTTAGGCCTGGCCAACTACTGCAGAGATTTCATCCAAAATTTTTCTCTGATAACTCTCCCCCTCACCCGACTTTGTTCTGACAAGGTGCCCTTCGTCTGGTCTCCTGAGTGCATGACCGCCTTTGAGTCCCTGAAGGGCGCCTTTACATCAGCTCAAGTCCTCGTCATGCCTGATCCTTCCAGGCCCTTTGTCCTGGAGACAGATTCCTCCGACTTCGCAGTGGGGGGAGTCCTTCTTCAGGAAGGGGGGGATGGTATGCTACATCCTGTAGCATATTATTCAAAGAAATTATTACCTGCTGAAGCAAACTACCCCATATATGACAAAGAGATGCTGGCAATCATGAAGACACTGAAACACTGGAGAAGATACCTATGTGGAGCTGAATTCCCCGTCAAAGTCCTAACTGATCATAAGAACTTAGTTTACTTCTTCAAGCCCCGCCAGCTGAACCAGAGACAGGCTATATGGGCCCTGGAACTGGCCGACTATACACTGACTATTGACTACAAACCAGGGAAGGTCAACATAGTTCCCGACGCCCTGAGTAGAAGAGCTGACCTGGTACCAACCAACACTGAGACCCGCGACCACAACACCCATGTCCTCCTTGATCCTGCCAGCCTGGGCATCCACCTAAACTACCTGAAGATACGGGCCAACAAGACCGACGTGTTAGAATCCCAAACCAAAGATGAGTTCACCAAGTCAATGATCAACGACCTCTCCAAATCCCTAAACTGTGCACACTACCAAAGAGGGTACTCGCTAAAAGGCACCACCCTGATGCTTCACAACAGGATTTATGTACCAGAAGGTAGCACCCGTACGGACGTCCTCAGAGACTACCACGACTCGGAGATGGCTGGATGTCGTGAATGGCAACATCCAGACTGTTTTGATTTTGCCTGAGTTGGGTTCGAATCTTTGGGAGGATTCGAAATCCTTATCTTTCGACTCTGGTATGCGAAATTATGCCCCTTCCATAAAAGGAGCGGTATCAATTTCTGGATTCACGACTGACCATCAGGATCCCCTTCCCACCTGTACCTGTGGCAAGTGATCCTGTTAACCCACTGTATTCTGTGGTATTCATTCACAGTATATATTCCTATTTTTCCCTCAATAAAATCTAAGTTCTACATACTCTCTTTTCTTGTGTGTTTTCTCGTACTTCAGCGCGCCCTCCCTAGACGCTTCTAGAGGAGTTGATTTATTACACTTTCAGTAATAGCAGCGACAAGGTAAACGTCCCCTTCTTGCTTCCTCTCTGCTAACCGTTTGGCTTAGTACGACCTCAATCCTACCGTTAGGATTTCGCCGCCGTGCCCTCTTTGCCGAGTCCTTGCGAGTGCACGACAAAAATGGTGCTCACTACAGGGGCTGCAAGCCCCTCGGTTACCCCGTTCAATACTACTTTTGCTGGTCCTTTGCCTCCGCCTATATCATCTCGTGAATCCAACTTGCCTGAAGTGACCAGCCCTCCCCTAGAGGAGGACATCGCCGACCCCCCTAATACCTCGTACGTACTCGATCTGACCTCTACTCCTTGCCTCACGGCCTTTCAACTAAATACTCCTAATGTAGAGCAGATCATGGCTATGGCTGTTAGACTAGCCCGTGAAGGAGCCCTTCCCAGCCTTCAGCTCCATGTGGGACATACTGACTATCTTGAGTTAATCATGAGTCATCATCTCCCCCCAGTTTGCCTTTCATCATATGATACTGTCTGTTTGCTTATAACCCAGTTTGTCCACCCCGCTCTTGTCCATCACCAGATGACTCTTGGGCTTTGTACACAGGAAGTGAATAACCTGCAGGCCGCTTTGACAAGCCATTGGGATCAGTTTGTTGCCTATCAACAATGGGCTCATACCTTATTTTTGCTTATCTCTGATAACCAAAGAGATGCCACATCCTCTCACACTTGTCTTCTTGCCGCTGTCAATCATATTTGAGCCTCTATACCTGAGTATGTACGGGAGCGGCTAGAAGAGTTCCATGAGATGCAACGGCCCTGGCAGGCCCAGGTGGACTCCACTTTAGAACTACAAAGGTCTGACTTTGAACAACTAGTAAGTCAGCTAAATGAGTTCCGGGTATACACAAGTATGCAAGTGCAGGAGTTGTCTGCCGCATTATGGCAGGAGGGTGTTAAACTACAAGACACTATGAACAGAGAGAGGGCAGCTTCTAACGCCATCATTCAAGATCTAAAAGCACAGATTGAAGCATTATTCAAGGCTGCCGCGGCTGCCCCTCCAACTCCCCCTCCTGATGAGTTAGACAGCCGAGAACAGCGATTGTGGGATGCTATCGAGGAATTATGTATAACAACTCGTAGTCAAGGACCCCCTCCTCCACCGCCACAACCTGACCCTCGAGTAGCCACATTAACTGCCCGCGTAGAGGAACTGCAGCATGAGCTTGCCGAACTGCGGGTTTCCTTAGCTCCTACTGTGGCTTCCTCTGAGTCATCCTTGGCTGACGGGTGCTGTCCAGGCACTAATGGACAATCTCAAATCCATTGCGCTAATGAGCTGGTTGCCATAGCTAACAAAGTGGATAGCCTCAAGGATGCTCATTACAACCTAGAAAGGGACTTCCAGGAGCTGAATGAGTTGATTGACTCAGTAAATGACTGGTTCTCGCCATGTCTATCCGTTGGTCCCACCTTAACCTCCCGTATTGCTGAGCTATCCACCATAGTCACCAACCAAGGACAACGCCTTGACACTTTAAGCTCAAACCTCTCGATTGCAACAAATAAAGGTGTTTGTAATCGTGAGGCTCTGGACATCCTTGAGGGAAGCGTTCGCCAGTTATGGGCCCTCCAGCCTCCTGTCGAGTCAGAACCCAACTCATCCCCCCGTATCAATATGGTAGATAGTAACAATAATACTGGGCCAATTCCTGAGGCCCACTTCAAACCCACCTTCAAACAGGTGTTTGACCCTAAAACCTCTACTATAGCCGCGTTCCTGACTATATATGAGACTGCAATGAGAAGAGCCTCTGATGAGGTGAAAAAAGAGCACATTCTGACCTGCCTCCACCCTACCTGTCAAGAAGTAGTTGTTCCCAAACTTCCGTCTATTACGTCCTGGGAAGACATGAAGCAACTGCTAACTGACGAGTTTGGAGGAGACCTTAGCTTAGAAGTCAAGAAAGATGCTTTCATGCATATAGCCTTTAAACCAAAAGAAACGTTGGCCGAGTTTGCTGATAGATTCTATATGGAGGGTCAGCAACTAATCACTAGCAGGCAATTGACCACCCACGAAGCTTATACTGCATGCGCCCAAGCCCTCAAAGTCAACCAGCTCCTTTGTCTCCACTTCAAAGCTCATAAAGCCATGCTTACTTCCATAAAGAGCATCAAGACCCTCCTGCAGGATATGCATCTTACACACTCTGGGACAGTAGTTAGGGAAAGTAAGACTGCTTCCTCCTCTGGGTCATCTTCGCGGGCCCCGCGCATCTTGACTATGGATGCTCAAAACCAGCCTAAACGCCAAGGATGTCATAACTGTGGCGTGGTTGGACATCATTCCCGCGTGTGTACCAACCCTAAGGTTGAGGGAGCTGATCCCAGGTCACACACGGGAAAAGGGATGTCAACCTAGAGGCGGAGATGCTCTTGGTTGACTCAAATCCTCAGTCTCCCCCCCCTCCGTCTGTTGTGTTATCAGGATCTGCTTCCCTACGTCCTCCCATTCTACACCTATTCCACAATATCTCCGATGAGTCCGGGGCCAGTGACAATGATGCAGATAATCAGGACGCCTATGGCTATTCTGTCTTAGCGGTACCTGAGACTATTGCAGTCCCCTACAAGTTACGCTCTGGCAAAACAACTACTACCACCAAGCCTTCCCATGAAGCTAAGGAGGTAGTTGCTTGTCCATACCTTACACAAGCTGCTAGAGCCCCTGTCCTAGTAGAGTCATCAGAAGAAGCCGCTGAAGTAGCTGATGCTGTCTTTCAGAACGTCTCTATTGCCCTCCCTCTGCAGACGGTCTATAAGGAATTCCCTGGCTTAAGGTGTATGATCAAGAAATGGGATAAGGAATTGGCTGAAGCTCAGGATGTCTTAACAGTCCTTCCTCCGTTTGGGCGTACCACAACTCGTATAGAAATATCCGTACAGAAGGTCAAGATCAAAGCTGTCCTAGACACAGGATCCCCCGTCAAC
>CAKOGF010000383.1:0-11005 GCA_933228935.1 Pemphredon lugubris
GAATGACAATAAAGAGACAACTTTGACTGGGCCAACTGCTAAGCCAACTATCAGATTTGAAAACCAAATTTCACAAGAATTTTGAGCCGCATGCCTGCAAATTCAAAGAAATCCCCAATTCTCAATAAAGTTGTTTTAGATAATTAAATTGAAATAAGTAAAGTCTTGGCTATAGACTGGGGCCCAAAGGCTTATGCTAATGTTTAGAATCAGTGGCTGTAATAAACTTACAGGATATTCATGAAAAGATGCCCTTTTAGAGAAATTCTTAGCCAAAAATTTAAACCAACAACTTAATGATAGGTCCATTTTCACATACTATCCTGATTTCAAGGATGCTGATACTAAATAGAAGGCACTCATGACTACTTTAGAAAACTAGCTCAGAAGCAGCCTCAGAAAACCAGTGCTCTATGATAATACCATAATCTATTAATGGCCTCTCAGACTCCTCAAGGTTCAGCCCCTGTAGACTGACAGCCCAGAAAATAAGTTAAACCCCTAAATATGAATATTTAAACTATACCATCATTCTATAATAAATTGCTATAAACTTTTTTTACAACAATTATCGTATTCAGTCTAGTTTTTTATCATCACTACACTACAGCTAACAGTCCCACCCCTCTATTGGTTATATCTTCTGAGAAATTTCTACCTGGAACTTTTGTCTATCAGGACCACTCTTTTTCCCAATACACTTTATAAAGTATTCTCCCAACACTATCTAAAAAAATAATTTCCCTTAAAATCTTCCTGTTGCTGAACCCTCTTGTTAGTAGCAGACTTCTTAAACATGTCAATAGAGAAAAATTCTGTCATATTATATATCAGGGCCTATGTTGAGCTCAATAAAACTCTATCACATATGCCTTCATTTTCTGCAACAGATCAATTGATAAATCATAAAATTGATTGCTTTAATTGAATTAAATAACCTTTAACTCCAAGCTTGAAATTAAACCCTTGTCTCTATCAAAGCTGGAAAATATTTGAAAATGTTTATAAAGCCAAGCCAAAAGATTTTTATTAGCCAACTCCATCAGAACTAAAGAATTTGAGACTGGAAATGCCAATTAGAACCAAATTTACTAGCCAGTTATCCAAGTGTGCCATTAACAAATTGACCCCCTTAAAAGACAAATCAGAGTATATGTCATGACTTAGACTGTATACTGAAATGTTGAGTTAATACCTTATCTAACTCTATTTAACATAATAGGATCAGAAAGCAAAAAAAAACCTTTAATAAAGAATTGAGTAAACAATTAAGGGTAAAAAACTTGCTAAAGTATAATAAAAACCAAATATATATATAGCAAGGGCAACCTTCAGAATTAACACATACAGAAAAAAATCCTGTGTCAACAATTTGAAAAACTATTTCTACTTTACTTTGCATTATTTCACTTAAAAGCTCAAAATAAAACTTAACTATAACTTTTATTGTAAAGATTCATTATTTAATGCAGAAAAAACAATGCATTAAAGATAAAAATTACAAAAAGCTTTTTTTAAATTATCAACATTGAGGATGTTTCTTTTTGTATGAGTTAATTCTGGAGGTTGCCATAGTGTGTGGGATGTTAAAAATAAGGTTAGGGAATTGGGGGAATTAAGCCTTGCATTATTTGATGTTAATATCAACTTGAATGGACTTTTTTTTCTGAAAATATCAGGCAATTAATTGATCAAACTATCACAAATAGCATAGGTGGATCTGTATTTGACTTTCTAGCTAAAAGGTGTCAAATCCATCAATATATTAGCATGTTGTGAAAGCATGCCAATAAAAAAGACCAAGAATAAGCTTTTGTTAGCTAACAAGAAGCCACTAGTAGTTTTAGAATCAGTTTTTTAGCAGAATATATTTAGGAAATCAACAGCCCTTTACTTGTTAACATCAATACCTAATAAATAACTGTAGTCTATGCAAATATAACATTTTAAATTTTCAGGAGTTTAGTATGTTCTAAAATTATTCATCTTTTTGCTGCTATCCCTAAAAAATCACTCAAAAGCCCTATTGCAGGATTGGAAAGCTTAATAGGAAGCCCTTTCCCCTGCTTGCACTGAGACATCACCACCTTCACCTATTAGGATCTCATACCAAGACGTTGATATTGCCTCTCTTCACATGAGTTTTTCCTTTATATTTTCCTGTCAGCCTACCAGATAAACCCCCATAAAAACCCTTCTATCCTTTCAACCCAGTTTATGATTATAGTAAATTTGGGTTCACATATGTGATTATCTTGGGGCTCACTGAACAAGTGATTCCCCATATGAGAGCTATGCAAACCTGGGCTACTGCTGTTATGTATCTGTTAAAGTTGGCGCCAGTTATTTACTAGGATTTCCTGGCCTGTTTTTTACCAATGTTTGAAGAAATTTCTGATACAGAGCCCTGCCACAGCATTATATATCTACCAATAACTAATGGCAAGTACAACTTCCTGCCTACCTAATATTTATGAAACCCCCTCTCACATTCAAGCCTAGTTACTTGCCTTCTTATGTGAGATTCTTCTCTACCTAAAAACCAATTTATATCTCAATTATTAAAGTAAAAAGTAATGCATGCTATTGTTGTAACATAATCAATTAATTTCTCTTGGAAAAATAATTTCCCAAGCTTCATCAGTTTGATCCACATGGGCAGACTCCATTGTGAATCCTGATTCCACACATACCTCTGGAATTGATATCAGGACACAACCTTTCCTTGAAAGCACATGACTGCTATGTTCTACATAGATGGAATGATGCAATACTAAGCTAGATAAGCTTATTCTATTTCTCAATAAAGATATCTATCTCCTCTCTCTAAATATTCCCCTTTATTTCAGTCTATATACTTCTGGGAAGTATATACACAGCAGTGGTAGCATCAGTAGGTTCTTAAATCCTACCTTACTTGAGGAACAATACCTCCTAAACAAAAAAACCCAGAATATGTTGCTCCCAACTGGCTGGCCAGCCTACAAAGCAGGGCAAGCTGTCCCCACTGGCTACGCCATATTAAATGATGTTCTGGCCTCTGTCAAACAGTTCAACTATCTTACCGCTAGAGGCATGCTAGACCAGCCTACACAGCAAGAACAACCCAAAGTACCAGTAGTAGTCTTCCAACATTTTTGTTCAGCTGAGATGGGTACCTTTGCAGGTCTACACTGTGAGAATGCAACACTCTGAATCCAGAATACCCAAAACAATTTCACTCTTGTTAGTATTTATCCAAGACTTTGGTCTAGCAAGATTGCACTCAGAGTTACTGGAATAGCCAAAATGTTGTTGGTGAATATGTGGAGGGATTGGGGTCTGTTGACCTGCTTTGTTGAACCCAGCCTGACTCTTTCCACTTTCCATGTTGTATTTGAGCTTCAGCAAGCTCTGTCTCTAACCGGGAAGTTTGTTGATTTAACTTGAAACTCTTGTTAGAGAACTGTAGTAAATCCTCCTTCAGCTTTGTTACTAACTTCATGGCCGCCTCCTCCTTTTGATCACTACTTTCATGTTCTTGCTCTAAGATAACCTTCAACTGACCAAGTATCTCATCAAAGGCCAATACCAGATTATGTGCATCCCAAAAAAACACCCAATTTCCCAAAGATGGAGTTCCTGATATTTGAAAATAGTCCTCAAACAATTCTCTGTAAGCATCCTTTACATCACTCAACATTTTCTCTGGCAAAGTCTGGGACACCTCTAGAGAACCCTGCGACTCCTCCAACAACAAGGAGGGGATCTCATTCCAGAGACCACTGAATTTCACCTTGGAAAGGCTGAACTTTACCTTGAACCAATCAGAAGAAGAATTCATAAAGTTAAAAAATAAAGATGAGGGGAAAGTGATAACCATTGTATGAGATATTTTATTAAAGCATTTTTCCAATCTTTTTATACCAGCCTCTGGTATTTCCTATGCTGAAAACCCCTCTCCTGGGAAATACATTCCTGATTTCTAACCTTGAATGGTGACATATGACTTCAACCAATCAAAACCAATCTGTAAATACTACCACGTTTTTATTCCCTAAGAATCAATCTTAATATGTCCCTGAATCACCTGATTCAGTCCGTGGGAGATTGTTCACTTGTATTTGAAGTGTTTGCCACTCCAAATACAGCAACCTAAAGAGATACCCTTATCTCAGGATCTCTATTCTCATTTCAACCTAGGAACTAAGCAATCCACCCAATTAAGACACCCTTGTCTAGATCTTGACACAGTCAGCCATGTTTTGTACTCTATAATTGATTTCCCGTAAATTATAGCCACATACCTGTTAACAAAACCTTCATGGTTTAATTAACAGCCTGGAGACACCAAGTCTCACTGTTTTGAACCTTCAAAACAGTTAACCAATACTTTTAATTAGCAACCTCCAATTAACTCCTAGGTATTTCCATAGAGAACACCACCTTGGTGACTCTTTTGACCACCAAGGTCAACCAATCCCTCAAATAATACCTTACCTTATAAGTATTACCCCTTCAACTTTTCCACCTAGGAAAGAATAAAATATCATTTATAAAATTATTCTTTTAAAAATTCAATGTACTGGGAATTTTTATTAACCAATTTACTGAGTGACTGTTGTGCGGTCACAGAATGGTTTGAATCAAACCCCACACAAAATAAAAACTGGGGACTCTTCAAAGCCATCTTTATTGACAAATTTTTGCTAATGGACATCAATACAAGGATTGCCCAAGATTTAAAGAAACTCAAGATGACAGGCACCATTGATGAGTACATTGTGGCATACAAAGACATTCATGACAGAGCTACTAGCCATATGAACTTTGATGGCCCATCAACCTGTATCAACTTCTATGATGGACTACCCTCTTATGTCATGAGATACTTCAAGCTAAACAACTGCAATAATCTCCAAGAAACCTTCCAAGGAAGCAAGCATGTGGCTCAAAAAGCTGACAACCTTCACCAGACTGCCAAATGTAAGGAGACACCCAATAACAGAAAAGATACTCGCCACAACAAGCAAACAGTATGCACCAGTACCTCTAACCCCTGTGGTGGAGCACACGTTTCTCAAGCAAACAAAATAAAAAGCACTGAAGAAAGCCAAGACTTGGGAAAAGAGCAGGGGAGTGCTTAAGCAAGCCGCCCTCCCCTGACCAACAAGACTCATACAGAGAACAGGACGTGAACACAATTAACATTACTCAGGTAACTTCCAAAAACCCTCTTCTGTTTGCTGCTCAGACTGAAAATAAACTACTCACTTATTATTTCTGCTTTTGACGTTACCATGACAACGCTTTATTTGATACTGGAGCAGACAGATCCCTAATTGATGAGAAATTTGCCAATTCTGTGGAATTACCTTCCTGCAAAAGTAACATAAAGCATGTAATAATGGCAGACAACAGAAAGCATGAAAGTGACAAGAGAAGAAAAGCCATTCCAAGCTCAAATATAATATGTCTAGACCACTATCAGTGTCCCTATCATTTCAATCCGCAAGTATGATGTTGTTCTAGGCCTAGACTAGATGAGGAAGACTAAACCCCAAGTTGACTTGGAAAATTCCATGCTGACTATTCAATAAGGAAAATTCTACCACCATGTTTACCCTACACACTTTGACACTCTTATAAGAGGATATGTCTTTATCAAAATCTCAGAAAATGACATCAAAAAACACAGAATTTAACAAGATCAACTGGGAAACGTACACCTAGAAAATCATTCACTTCAAAAATACAGAGGTGTCGCAAGAAGCAAACCACTTTTTTCAGAAACACATAAAAGAGTTCTCCAGTGTGTTTCAGGAGAAACTACCTGGCTTACCACCTGACAGAGGCATATAATTACAAAATTTACCTCAAAGGAAGTGTACCCAAGGCTAGGCTCATCTACTGCCTTACACCCCAAGAAAATGGTGCCCTAAAAAAGAACCTCAATGAAGCGCTTGAGAAAGGACTCACACACTCCTCAAAGTCGCTCTTTGGAGCTGATGACTTTTTTGTTGCCAAGCAAGACAGAGGTCTACGCCTTGTCCCAGACTACAGAGCCCCAAAAAATTTCACAATTAAGAACAAATATCCCCTTCCTCTGATTGATGACCTGTTTGATGCATTGAAAGTATCTTGGTTCTTTACAAAGATTGACCTTACCTTTGGTTATCATCAAATTCATGTAAATCCTGAAGATATCCCAAAAACAATGTTCTGCACAAAATATGGCTCCATTGAGTGTGTGGTTTTAAATTTTGGCATAAAAAAGCTCCAGGTACCTTTGTGACCTTTATAAACGAAGTCTTCAAGAAACACATTGAAAAGCGGGCTATGTCTACCTAGACAATATCATCATATATAGCTCAACAGTTGCACAACACTGGACAGACGTCAGAGCTGTCCTCAAAACTCTACAAGAAGACCAACTGATTGACAAGCCCTCCAAATGTGACTTATTTTTGACAGGGCTATTCTTTCTTAGACACATAATATGCAAAGACAGAGTAAAACCAGACCCTAAAAAGTTAGGAGATATACCATATATTCTGCCGCCTAGTACAAGAGAAAACTCCCCATATTGCTTGGTATTGTGTCAGGAATGACAATTTGCCAGCCTGCCCAATTTCTGATAGTGTAGACAAACAGACACCAGCCCGCCCAATCCCTGATAGAATAGACAAGCAGACACCAGCCCGCCCATGCAATAATGGGATTAAATCCTGTCAAATGTCAATCCCTTTGATGTCTAAATTTGGTAATACTGACAAAGAGCTGCCAACCTTGATGCCCAAAAAGGATCCAATTAGGCTACCTAAAGGAGACAGCAAGATGCCAGCTGCCAGTCTGATAGTTCTGAAGGCCTCTCCTGTGACCAATCAGAGACCTGACCCTGGGGTCTCTATGGACCACAAGACCACCCTTGAAGATACTACTCCAGAACAGAAGGAAGCGACCCTTTGCCCCCAGGAACCAGCCAATGAAGGTCATCCCATGGCTAGTGCCACCCACAGAGTTCCACTGCCCTCCTGTCCCATGAATCCCCAACGCTGGGAAAGAATCCCCCTGGCTGATGAGGAATCTGACAGTAAAGTCCTATATGAACCCATGGACCCTACTCCAGACCTCATTGCCATTTTCAAATAAAGGTTATGAGACATTGGGTCTCCCAAATACTGCCATATTTCATTCTTGTAGTTTTTTAGTTTAACCCACACTCTAATGTACCTGCCAGCCCCATGCCTACTCCTCTTAAATGCACAGGAACACCCGCCAGAATCCTGCCCAAGGCTGCCTATAGTGGGATCACCTCTCAATTGCACTCTGCCCAAGACCCCATGGCCCAAATTCCTGTACCCACTAGGTGCCCCCCATCTGTCACTCACCAACTAGACATGAAGCCGCCCATCACCCCTAATCCCATGCCTGAACCTGCACCTGAACTCCTGCCCAACCCTTCCAGCAAGCTACTTGGCATTGTGTACATTACCTTTGCCAGGGTGGTAGATGCTGTTGTGCCACCTGCTGGCCCCTGGTTGTGGGCCAGGAAGTCCCTCTTGTACCTTCTTAAGTTGGCTCCAATCATGTGGTGGGCCCTTCCTGCCAGCCTGACGTCCTGCCCTGTGCCTGGGGACTGGATACCGCCCATCCATGGTTGGATCCCTGACATATTGTTAGCTATGTAAGACATTTTATCCCAAACTGGGGATTGCTTACCACATTACTCTTAGAGATCATAGAAAATCAACCAAAATTTTATGGATACCCCTGCAAGGACAGCACATCCAAAGACTAAAGAAACACATAACAACAGCTTTTATCCTTCAGTACCTCAAACTCAATAATATCTACAAACTAGAAACAGTCAGATCAGAATGTGCAATTGGCAGTGTCTTACAAATACAAATAGCATATAAGATTTTTCTCCCTGTTGTGTAAAACTCAAGAAAGCTTAATGATGGAGAAAAAAATCCCCCATTCACAACAAAGAGCTCATTTCAGTCATGCACTGCTTAATCAAATGGTGCTATTAACTAGAAGGTGAAATAACCTTCAAAGTACACACTGGCCATAAATCCCTTGTGTTCTTCAAAGTACAGCAGCACCTCTTAAAAAGGCAAGCTAGATGAATGAGTCTCATTCTGAGATACTCCATGATCATAGCATACAAGCCTGGACAAGAACTGTTGATGACAAATACCCTGTCAAGGCTATACTAAAAACAATTGCTCTGTATCAACAGCAAAGGCCCCAATTGTCTTATATTATTAATAGCTAAAATTTAAAAAGGCTTCTTGCCAGAAGCTCCCATGGAAGTACAAGAAAAAGTCCTCAAGGACAAACATCTGTTCAAGAACATATATGGCACCCTACACCAGATTCTTTTGAATGGAGACACTGTCTCATACGTCCCTTCTATGCAGAAAAATGGCAATATCTTCCGCCATCACACCAACCTAGGCTATAAAAAAGAAGAAATTTTTTGGAACTCATGATAACTTGGTACTGGTGGCCCAATATTCTCAACAACACCAAGAAAGTGCTCAACCAATGCAAAACCTGTGAAAAATATGCTAGATTCAAGGCTCCTCCAAAGTTGATCACCCCCATATCCATCACTCAACCATTCTTTGTATGGGCACTTGCTATTGTTAGACTCTTTCAAAGAGATAAAGCAAGCAAAAAGTATATAATCACATCAATCAACTATATCACAAGATGGCCAGCAGCATAATTCACAAAAGAAATTAAAGGCAATGATATCACTCAATTTATTGTCAGAGAGATGATAGCAAAGTTTGGGAAACCAGGGCTCATCATAACTGATGGAGGAAAACACTAGCAGGTGAAACTAAAAAATTCTATCTTGCCAAGAACATTCAAACACACAATCATCAGCCCTTATTACCCACAGGCAAGCTGTAGAGTTGAAAGACTCAATGGCTCACTGGTTGATGCTCTAAGCAAGTTATCTGCTGAAAATCCCATGCTCTGGACAGAAATGCTTTCTGCTGTGCTTATGGTCTGTTGCACAAGCATCACAGGGACACCGGAAGAACCCCTTATAAATTGGTCTATGGACAAAAGCCCATATTCAAGACTAATGATACCAGTCATCACATTATAATTTCAAATGCAGTACCAAGAGCATGCAACCCTAAAGTACAGGAAGCATGAAAATGGCAGAGCAAAAAGAAAAAGAAATGGGCAGCAAGAAAAAATTACCTTCAAGAAGATTGCTTCTAGGTCAGAGACAATGTCTGGGTAGTTAACTATGATACCTATAAGTTACAGTTGGGTCTCAGAGGACCAGGTATTATCATAGAAGTCAAACTAAACAATATCTACCTCATCAAAGTAATTATTACACACACATAACTCAAGCTCATCCACTAAAATAGGCTCTGCAACTGCCAAGCATGACAAAACAAATAAATTACAACTACATATCACCAATAAAAAGCTGGACGGACATGAGGCACACATTTCTGAAATGCTAAAGAAAATATCCAGGGTATTGCCTTTCAGTAACTCAGGGGAAATGTTGTGACATCTTCAATTACTTCCTCTCAGAAAAATAATTCCCAAGCAGCAATCCAATCTATATATATAAAAATCATTGCAAAACCTGATTTCACTTAAATTGCTTTCAGATTCAATATCAGGGCAAAACCTTTTCCTGAAGCACATAAATATCTTGATCTAAACAGATGGACATGATGCAATATCAAGCTATATAAAAAATTCTAGTATTTAATAAAGATATTTATCTTCTCTCTTAAATCTTCCTTTTTAATCAGTTTATATACTTCTAAGAAGTATATATGATGCAACCTTAAAAGGTTGACTACTAAACACCCTTAAATTCAATAGCAGTATAATTTACCTAGTAAAATTTAGGTACCAGGTTATAAGATAAATTAATTCATCACAAACAGCTACAACCACACTTGGTTTAAAAAAGAGAATATAATATAGAATATCAGTCACCAAACTCATATTAGTTAAACACAACAGATGCACACTCATTAGCATTGTTGAAGGCATACTTCCAAAAGATAGGCCATCTTTCAGAAAGAAGTATTGGATGTATGTGGTTAATTATATGGAAAGAATTTGCCTTACAAGCAACTTATTCATCCTTGAATGATTCCAAGAATAAGTCAACGTGGTAAACCCTAATAAAACTGGATCAGAATGTAGATCAAACCAGATCTATTGCCAGGCTCAGCAACCCTTTACTAGAGTGAATCCACTGCCGGATATATCTATCTAATCTAGCATATTTTTCTGAGTTAAATGGCATATGGTTTCAGCTTTATTTCCCCACTCTGTAACTATGCTAAAATAGAGTTTATGTAAAATCTTCAGGTTTTTCATTTTTGTAACTAGTGTTTATTAATAGATTGGTACTTACAAATATATGATATACAATTGAACAATAACTTCCATCTAAATGTTGGGAGAGTAAACGGGAGACTAGTTCTCCTTGGCTGGAAGTTTGGAGTAAACTCTGTTGTAGAATTCAACAAAGAGAAACAGATACGATGTGATGAGTGCAGTACCAAAGTACATGGATTTCAGGCTCCCAGAGCAAGCCCCCAGGGTCGGAAGCACGCCAGAATAAAATGCAGCATCTGAAAACACCCCAACGTAAAACACAGTCAAGTCAGTAACAAACTGAGTGATTTGGGTTACAGTGATGTATTTCTTCCACCAACATTGAATATTGAAGGTTGCTAGCAAATAGTAGGAATACATGACGACATGGACCCCTAGATTTAGGACAATTGGCACCCACGATATGGAGGTTTGTCCTTCAAGTTGCGTAAAACAGAGAAATGCAGTCATAGAGTGGTGATACAAGTGAAGGAACTCTACAGTTGTTAATAGAATCCCATGTGTTATAAATACCTAGTTTTTTCTTGCGCAAGACAAGGAAGCACGTATCTAAAAGCTCATAATATTTTGTCAAGTAGTTGAGGTAGTAGAGCAGCTCAAGGCGCTGAGTGTAAGCTTG
>CAKOGF010000384.1:0-11004 GCA_933228935.1 Pemphredon lugubris
ATTAAAATTGCTTTGGTAGCTTTCCAACTCTGAGGGTTAGAAATAAGTTTTTGTTGCTTTGTGAATAACAATATAATAAAGTATCTATTGATATCAGGCATCTCAAAGAATTTTTCCATTACTTTGGGGTATCATTATGAAGATCATTTATTGATACCAGGCAAGAAAAGGTAATTTTTTCTTAAAGTGTTTTGGGGTGCCAGTAGGGTTGCAACATCTTTGATTGATTCCTCTTGGGCAAATAATTTACCAAGCTTTATCAGTTCAATCCACAAGTACAGTTTTCATTGTGAATCCTGATTCCACACAGAAGCTTCTAGAATTGATACCAGAGGCAAAATTTTCCCTTAAAGCACATAACCAACTTGATCTACATGGATGACATGATGCAATACCAAGCTAAATAAAGCTTTTTATTTATCAATAAATGTAACAATTGTACCTAAAATGTTAGTTTAAACGTTTTAAACTTTTTACATTTATTTTCAACGCTCTGCTCCAACAGAGCAAATTTCTCCTTTTTTTTGGGCCTCCAGGCCTGTTTTTCCACTGCTTAGCAGCAATCAGCTCCAATTGACGCTGCTAAGCAGCACAACAGCTTCTGCTGTTTCTGTTATTCTCTTTTTTGCTTCTTCTGATGCTCTCCTTTGGGATGAGTTTTTAAATTACTATTATGATCTTCTGCCTATCATTTGGGAAGTTTTGCCAATCCCTCTCTTTTACTGCTATAAATAAAGCTTATTTGAAGAGTAGGCTTTTAAGCTGAAATTCTAAGTGGTCTTTACCCTAATCTACTTCATCTTTTTTCAAATCTCTTTTTTATCTTTTAAGAATTATTGGTATTTGCTGTTTTCCTTCTAAAGAAAGTTAAGGTTTAGGGATTTCATATTATTTTATTTTTGCTTCCATTATGGAATTTATAAGACAACAAGCCCTGAGCTTGTTGTCACTATTTTCTTCTTTTAAGGAGACTTTTACCTCCCAAATGTTAATATATTCAGATGGTGAATATCCTAACATTGATATATCTTTAGTTACCAATAAATCGCTTTTAAACACTCTATTCTACCTTTTATGTCTTGGACTAGTAAACTTCATGACCCCTTTTATTTCTCAATACAAGTTCATTGCTGGCTTAGTAAAGATATTGTTACAGACAGTAACTACGTTTTTATACCTATTAAATCTGAATCCTAACACTCCTTATGTGTTAGTATACAATTTACTCCTATTTGGGCAAGGCCCTACACTATTTCAGCTTCAAACAGGGTTAGCCCAGGAAAACCCTTTTTACCTTATCTATAGTGATACTAGCAATAGTGTTTTAAGTAATTCTTGGAGCTTTTATCTCCATTTTTGGTTTTTTCTTTGGCTGGCTTTATGACAAAGTTTTTAACAAGCCAATTGTTCCTATTTCTAATTCTTCCCATATCACTCAGACAGTTGTGCTGCACAATCTTGCTTTGTTGGCATCTACCTCTCCTCCTCCTAAAATTTTCAACATCCTGGCATATGCTCAAGCTCACTTTACAGCATACAGCAATGAGTTCTCCACTGATGCCCTTAAGGTTCTTTTCTTAGCCAAGAAACTTACAGGACATTATCAAGACTGGCTCAGTAGCTATTCAGTCTGAATTCCATCTATACTTCAGGATTACGACCAGTTTGTTTCATCACTGCTGTTCTTCTCAGGTGAGGACAAAGATACCTACTCCCCTGCCTCCTCTTGCTTTGTTATTTTCTACCAAGGCTCTCTTCCCTTGGGAGATTATAATTGCAAGTTTTGGGTTCTCCAGGCAAGACTTGTCAGGAATGACAATTTGCCAGCTTTCCCAACACCTAAGAAACTAGACAAGCAGACGCCCACCCACCCGACCTATGGCAGCTTAGACAAGGAGACACCAACCCGCCTGAACCATGAGGGACTAGTCAAATGGACGCCAGGCCGCCCAACCTCTGACGGATCAGATGAACAGATGCCAACCTGTCTAACCCATGATGGATTAGACCAACAGACGCCCACCCGTCTGACCTTTGACAGAATAGATGAACAGATGCCAACCCGCCTGTGCCAAATGGAGCCCTGTCAAATAGTGCCCCCTTCAATATCTAAATTTGACCCAATGAAGCTACCAAAAGAGGACGGCAAGATGCCAGCCGCCAGCCTGATAGTTTTGAAGGCCTCCCCCACAGCCAATCAGAGACCTGACCCTAGGACCTCCATGGACCAGAAGACCACCCCCAAAGATGCTATTCCAGAACAGAAGGAAGCGACCCTTTGCCCCCAGGAACCAGCCAATGAGGATCATTCTGTAGCCAGTGCCTCTGACAGAGTTCCGCTGCCCTCCCGTCCTGTGAACCCCCGACGCTGGGAAAAAATCCCTCTGGCTGATGAGAGTTCTGGCAGTGGGGTCCTATATGAACCTATGGACTCTACTCCAGACATCATCACCATTTTTTAATAAAGGTTATGAGACATTGGGTCTCCCAAATACTGCCATATTTTGTCCTTGTAATTTGTCAGTTTAATCACCACCCTAATTTGCTGCCAGTACCGCGCCCGCCATCTTAGAATGCACAAGACACTACCCATCAGCCAACCTATGATTAGACATGGAGCCACCCATCAATCCAAAGCCCATGCCTATGCCCCCACCCAACCTTCCACCTGACCCCTCCAGAAAGTTACTTGGTATCATGTACATCACCCTCACTGGGGTGGTGGACGCAGTAGTGCCGCCCACTGGTCCTTGGTCATGGGTAGGAAAATCCTTCTCATACCTCTTTAAGTTAGCTCTGATTGTGTGGTGGGCCCTGCCCGCCAGCCCAGCGTCCCATCCTCTCCCTGGGGATGGGGTGCCGCCTGTTCATGATTAGATCCCTGACAAGACTGCAGGCTTCTGACGCTGAGGCTTGTAGTTTCTACAAGGAAGGACTTAATCCTGGCCTCAAGAAGTTCCTTGTACATCATGAATTACCTAAAAAAACTTGAACCCCTCATCAAAGAGGTTGTAAAGTGGAACAGGAAATACCTCCTTAAAAAACCTACTACTTCTAAGTTATCTTCATCCACAAAACCTTTCTTCTCTAAACTACCTCTTACAGGCGCCCCTCCTGGCACCAAACCAAGACCAGGAGGAGGTTTCCGCCTCACTGCTGAGGAGGTTCTTAAAAGAAGGACTAATAATCTTTTCTCTTATTGTGGTTCTAAGGATCACTCCCTCCTCACCTACTCTCTTTCCAAACAAGTTGTTCCTAGCTCCAAGAAGAGTTCAACACTCACTTTGCTTTCTCTTAAGAATGCTTCCTGCTCTTCTACTGTCCTTGTTACTATCCACGGTCCCCTTGGCAAGGTTAAGGTACTTTCTCTCCTGGACACTAGCGCAGACACCAATTTTATTGAAGCAAAACTTGCCAATCTGGTGGGAATTTTTTCTTCTGGTTCCCTTAACGTCAAGGTAGGTAATAGCACTTTTACAGATGCTACTCCCATCCTTCATCCTGTTACTATTGATTTGGAGGGCTCCCCTTTCCAAGTCATTTGCAATTCTTCTCCCAATTTGTCTTTCCCCTTTATTCTTGGTTTCCCTTGGTTAAGAGAATCCCTCTTCAATTTTGATTACCCTAGCAATAAGATCACTTTTACTTGAAATGATACTACCAGGTTAATTCCCTTAGTTTCTGACACTCTTCACCCACCACTCTCAGAAACAAGTCTTACCACTATGTCTAGCTCAATTCCAGACGCTCTTCTCTCTAATGATCTTGATGGTCTACCATCTTGCTTTTCCAATTATCACAATTGCTTCAGAGAGAAGGAATGTTTCATGCTCTTGCAAGGTCTTGGCAAGGAGGGCATGGCAGTGGAATCCTAACAGTAGGATTGGATTTGTACTAAGCCAAACAGTTAGCAGAGAGGAAGCAAGAAGGGGACGTTACCTTGTTGCTGCTATTACTAGGCGTGTAATAAATGAACTCCTCTAGAGATGTCTAGGGAGGGCGCGCTGAAGTACAAGAGAACACACAAAAGAAAAGAGTATGTAGAACTTAGATTTTATTGAGGATAAAAAAGGAATATAAACTGTAATTGGTAACCACAGAATCTAGTGGGGAAGAAGGATCACTTGCCACCCTCACAGGTGGAGTGGAGATCCCAATTGCAAGACTTGAAGGGAGAAATCGACACCACTCCTTTTATGGAAGGGGTACAATTTTGAGCACCAAATTCAAAAGATAGAAGATTCAAATTTTCCCCTAGATTTGAATCCAGCTCAGGCAAATTTGACAGCGTCTGGATGTGGCCATTCACGACATTGCTCTCTTCTAGATTGGCCTGAGGGGGGGTATACTTGCATAAGAACTTGGCATGGACACAGGCAAAGGGACGTCCACTAGACAAGAGTTTGATGGTGTACTCAGAGCCTCTTTTGAAGGTAACTTCAAGGGGGCCAATCCAAAGGGAGTCAAGATTATGGGCACGACCTCCAACTTGGTGTTGGTAGTAGAGTACATGGTCACCTACTTGGAACTCAGGGAGGGGGGCCCTATTGGCATTATCTGGAGTGAGTTCTAAAGTCTTGGTTTTGTAGGAAGTAGTATAGGCGGTGGCTTGAGTGTCAATGATGTGGTTAACTAGTGATTTAATATGCTGTTCAGGATCATTGGAAGAGTCATCTTCAATCAGAGGAACCCCTAACAGCAAGGGGGTGTTGGCCTCTTGACCATACAACATGGAAAAAGGGGAGAACCCAGTGACTTGGTGTTTACTAAGGCAGTAGGCAAAAAGGGCCGCGGGTAGGTACATGTCCCAATTGGCAGCATCAGAGTAGGCTAGTTTTCTCATGATAGACACTAAGGAGGAGTTAGCCCTCTCAACCATCCCGTTGGTTGAGGGATTGTAGGGAGCAGAGAAGGACTGATGGGATCCCAACGCTTCTACAAGTGACATGACTAGCCGGGCATTGAAGTTAGAACCGTTATCTGAGAGAAGGACTTGTGGGCACCCGTGACGGTAGAAAATGTCCTGCAGAAGGAAAGCAGCTGTAGTTTTTGCAGTAATATCTTTAGTAGGCCTGGCTTCAACCCATTTGCTGAAATAGTCAACGGCCACTAGAATGAACCTACAGCCAGAACAAGATTAAGGTAATGGTCCTACAGCATCTATACTAACAGTGTGAAAGGCGTGTTGTGGAGGGACCAATTTAAACTCATGGGCAGAGGTGCGGGGATGTTGGAGCTGGCAATCATGGCAATTTGCTAGGATATCTGGGATTAGTAAGCAAAGGCTCTCCCAATAATAGTGTTTCTGTAGCCAGTCATGAGTTTTGGCAATACCATCATGCCCGGTATCTTTATGGGCCTGGAGGATGAGAGAGAGACAAAGACTAGGGCGGACATATGGCAAGTACTGATGTTTGACCTTCTTGAATAGCTGTTGGTCTTTGATCAAAGTGTCTTGAGACAACTTCTGTAGAGCTACACGCACTTCTTCTGTTTCACTGTCCCATGAGGAAGGATAACCAATTAACTCATACAATCTATCAGCCTCTGCAGGATGGAGGGCTAGTATAGGCATTTGGGACAGTCCATCAGCGTTCTGATGCTGAATTCCAGGCCAATGTATCACAGTAAAATTATACCCTTGCAGGCAGAGAGCCCATCTAGCCAACTGACCTTCTGGTTCCTTTAATTGTTGCAGCCACTTGAGAGAGGCATGATCTGTAACTACAGTGAAGTGGGTACCATATATGTAGTGATGGAATTGCTTGAAAGCATATAGAACAGCTAAACACTCTTTTTCTGTGACACTGTAGTTCTTCTCATTTTTGTTTAGAACCCAGGAGGTGTATGCAACGGGGTGGTCAACACCCTCATTGTCTAACTGGGCAAGGATAGCCCCAATTGCCAAGTCACTTGCATCAGTATAGAGAATGAACTCCTTGTCATAGTCAGGATACACAAGAATAGGGGCCTCTTTAAGTTTTTGCTTTAATCCTTCAAAGGCCTGTTGTTGGCTGGACATTCATTCAAAAGGAACGTTACGTAGGAGCTGCACTAGGGGTTCACTGAGATCAGGTAAAATCAGGAATAAACTGTCGGTAGTAGCCCATCATCCCTAGGAAGACTTGAACTTTACGTAAATTAGTAGGTGGTAACATCTTGTTGATAGCTTCCACTTTCTTAGACATGGGTCTGATTCCAGTCTGTGTAACCTCATGTCCCAGGAACTCCAGGCGCTCCTTAAAGAAAGCACACTTAGAGGGTTTTAGCTTGAGCCCTGCTTCTCAGATCTTGACAAAGACTTCCTTGAGGTGGGACAAGTGATTGGTGAAGGTAGCCCTAAAGACAGTTATGTCATCTAAATATAATAGGACACACAAGAGTTTGAGATCACGGAGAATGGAATCCATGGCCCTTTGAAAGGTAGCAGAAGCATTACAAAGTCCTTGAGGCATGCAGGTAGGTTTAAACAATCCTTCTGATGTAATGAGGGCAGCCTTCTGTCTGTCTTCAGGGGAGAGATTGACCTGCCAGTATCCGGAGGCTAAATCCATAGCTGAGAAGAACTTAGACCCACCAAGACGCCTGAGTGCATCATCAATGCAAGGCAAGGGGTAAGAGTCCTTCTTAGTCAGGGAATTTAGGTGACAATAATCCATGATGATGCAGTGTCTACCATTCTTTTTCTTAAGTATCAGCAAGGGAGAGGCCCAAGGACTCTGAGAGGGGGCTAGAAGACCAGCATCCAGGAACTACTTGAGCTCTTTAGAGACCTGAGCATCTTCTACTCTACTGCAACAGTATGGCTTAGCACAAAAGGGGGAGCGTCACCTGTATCAATCTGGTGTATGACACCCTTATCTAATCCATAATCAGAGCTGTCTTTAGCAAAGATATCCGAGAACTGATCCAACAGAGCAAGTACTTCCTTTTGTTGCACAGGAGAGAGCTGGGGGAAGTCTTCAGCAGTGAAGAGGGATAACACTTGCAGCTCATCTTCAGGTAAGTTGAAATTGCTGAAGGTACCAAATGGATGTAACAACAATACGTCAGTTGCATTGAGAAGGCGTCTGTGACCTACTACCTGTCCTTTAGACACAATAATAGGTTGGGGAGTTAAATTAGCCAACATCAATTGGATGGGTTCCTTATGGGAAGCGTCAAGAATGCCAGGGCATAGATGAGGTTCTGAATGGCCTAATGATGATGGGGAGTACAGCTCCAGGAATGTGCGTTCAGGCAACTCATAGGAGATTTAAGAGTCCATCATAACCTGGGAACCAGGAGGGATTGTGACAGCTGACGTGGCTAGAAGGGGTACACCCTTGGAAGCATCACAAGAGGAAGGGGGACGCTTCATGTTGGAGGAGTGGGTGCAATACTTTATAGTAAAGATGCCAGAAGGATATTATAACAAGCAGGTTTTTAGGCGTTTTCCAGGAAGTCTATTGGGCTCTTCAAAGATGAGCGGGATCTCATAACCAAGGATAGAGATGTATCCTCCTTTAGGTTGATGATACCATTGTACTCTTGTAGGAACTGGGTCCCAATTAGCAAATTATAGCTGTTGTTCTCTATCACCACGGCAGGGGCAGCTAAAAGGAGCTTGCCAAATCTCATGGGCAGGGCGGAGTAAGCACCAAGGGCTCTGGTCATGGATAAGCCAGCTGTCCCATAAGTCTGGTGATAGTTGAGGTCTGGGGCCAATTTGAGCTTCTTGACTAGTTTAGACAAGACGACGTTAACAGGGGATCCTGTATCCAGGACAGCTTTGATCTTAACTTTCTGCATGGATATTTCTATCCAAGTTGTGGTACTCCCAAAGGGAGGAAGGACCATTAAGACATGTTGTGCTTTAGCTAATTTTTTGTACAATTTCTCAATCATACACCTGAGACCAGGGAACTCCTTATAGACTGTTTGTAGGGGAAGAGCAACGGTGAAGTTCTGGAAGATGGCGTCAGCTACTTCAGCAGCTTCTTCTGATGATTCTACAAGAACAGGAGCTTGGGTGGCTTGAGTAAGGTACGGACAAGAGACTACTTGTTTAGCTTCTGGGGAAGGCTTGGCGGTAGTAGTTGTTTTTCCAGAGCACAACTTGTAGGGGACTGTGATGGTCTCAGGGACAGTAAGAACCAAATAGCCATAGGCCTCCTGGTCTTCTGACTCAGATTCACTAGTATCTGATTCATCAGAGATATCATGGAATAGATTTAGGATGGGAGGAGTCTGAGCAGCAGCCCCTGATAACACAACAGACAAGGGGGGAGGAGACTGAGGATTAGAGTCAACCAAGAGCGTCTCCGCCTCTAGGTTGATGTTGCTTTTCCTGCATGTGACCTGGGCTGGCCCTTCAACCCTGGGGTTTTTACATACATGAGAGTGGTGCCCAACCACGCCACAGTTGTGACATCCTTGGCGCTTAGGCTGGTTTTGGGCATCCATAGTCAAGATGCGCGGAGCACGGGAAGAAGACCAAGAAGAGGAAGCAGCCCAATTTTCTCAAACCACGGTCCCAGAGTGGGTGAGGTGCATATCCTGCAGGAGAGTCTTGATACGCTTTATGGAAGTAAGCATAGGCTTGTGAGCTTTGAAATAAAGACAAAGGAGCTGGTTGACTTTGAGGGCTTGGGCGCAAGCAGTATAGGCTTCATGAGCAGTCAATTGCTTGCTAGTAAAAAGTTGTTGACCCTCCATATAGTATCTTTATGAAAACTCAGCTAAAGTTTCCTTGTTTTTGAAAGCTATGTGCATGAAGGCATCTTTCTTGACTTCCAGACTGAGATCTCCTCCAAACTCATCAATTAATAGCTGCTTCATATCATCCCAGGACGTAATAGACAGCAGTTCAGGAACAACTACTTCCTGACAGGTAGGGTGGAGGCAGGTTAGGATGTGTTTCTTCTTTACCTCATCAGAGGCTCTTCTCATTGCAGTCTCATATATGGTAAGGAACACGGCTATAGTGGAGGTCTTAGTATCAAACACCTGTTTGAAAGTGGGCTTGAAGCGGGCCTCAGGAGTTGGCCCAGTATTATTGTTACTATCTACCATATTAATGTGCGGGGAAGAGTTGGTCTCTGATTTAGCAGGGGGCTGAAGGGACCACAATTGACAAACACTCCCTTCTAGAGTGTCTAGGGCTTCACTATTACGAACACCTTTACTTACTGTGGCGGTGATGTTTGTATCTATAGTATCAAAACGTCGGCCCTGATTTGCAACCACTGTAGATAACTCAGCAATATGGGAGGTCAAAGCAGGGCCAACAGATAGATAGGGTGAGAAGTGGTTGTTTACCGAGTCAATCAGCTCATTCAGCTCCTGGAAATCTTTGTCTAGGTTGGAGTGAGCGTCTCTGAGTCCATCCACTTTGTTAGCAATAGCAACCAATTCATTAGCGCAATAGATATGTGATTGCCCATTCATGTCTGGACAGCACCCACCAGCAGAAGACTCCTCATGAGTAGCCAAGACAGTAGTTAAAGAGGCCTGCAACTCAACAAGTTCTTGTTGCAGTTCTGCTATGTGGGCAGTTAGCGTGGCCACTTGAGGATCAGGTTGTGGCAGTGTGGGAGGAGGTCCTTGGCTACAGGTTGTCATGTGCAGTTCCTTGATGGCATCCCATAACCGCTGTTTCCTGCTGTCTAGGTCCTCAGGAGGGGGTGTTGGAGGGGCTGCAGCAGCAGACCTGGTTATTTATTTTATTTGTGCTTTTAGATCTTGGATAATGGCATTAGAGGCAGCTCATTCTATGTTTACAATGACTTGGAGTGTCACACCCTCTTGTTGTAAGGAAGCAGATAACTCCTGTATTTGTGTACTTGTGTATATCCGGAACTCATTTAGTTGGCTTACTAGCCATTCAAAGTCAGACTGTTGTAGATCTAAGGTTGAGTCCACCTGGGCCTGCCAGGGTTGTTGCATCTCGTGGAATTCTTCTAGTTGCTCTCTCACATACTCAGGCACAGAGTTTTGAATATGGTTAACAGCGGCAAGAAGATGGGTTTGGGTAGAGATATTGTCTTGCTGATTGTCTGAAATAAGCAAGAACAGGGCATGAGCCCATTGCTGGTAGGCAACAAACTGATCCCAATTAGTTGTCATGGAAGCTTGGAGGTTGGTCATCTCATGTGTGTAGAGCCCAAGCATCATCTGGTGGTGGACTAGAGCAGGATGAACAAAACTGGGTTACTAGGGAACAAATAGTATCATATGAGGAGAGGCAATCTTGAGGGATATGGAGGCCCATAATAAGCTCAGGATAGTCTGTATGTCCCCGCATGAAGCTGATGGCTAGGAAGGGCGCTCTCACAAGCTAGTTTAATGGCTACTGACATAATTTGTTTCTATATTAGGAGTGTTTAGTTGATAGGTTGTGAGACAAGGAGTAGTTGTAACAATTCAAACCTAAGGAAAAACGTTAGTAAAAACGTTTTAAACATTACCTGTTGCGTTCTTGGCTTTCTGCTCCGTCGGAGCTAAATTTTATAGTTCTGGAGGCCTCCGGATCTGTTTTTCCGCTGCTTAGCAGCAATTGACTTTGATCAACGCTGCTAAGCAGCATAACAGTTTTTTTTGCTGTTGTTCTCTTCTTTTCACCTTTTCTTCTTCCTCTTCTCTTTTGGCTTCAATGCGGGGCCTATCACCTTGGTGATCCTCTGCCCATCATTTAGGGCAGTTGGAGCCAAGTTTTTTATAAATAAAGCTGGTGTTGAAAAGTAAGCTCTAAGCTGAAATTCTAAGTGGTGTTTTTCCCACATCCATTTCCCTTCAAATCTTTTTCATCTTTTATCTATTAAGGATTAGTTTTTTTTATTTTTTCTTTATTTTTTTTAAAAAAGGAATTAAGTTTAAGTTATTTGTTTTTTTATATCTCCTTGTCTTCCATTATGGAGTTTTTTAGGACAACAAGCCAGGGGCTTGTTGTCACCATTTTCATCTCTTAAGGAGACTTTTTACTTCACAAAATGTTGAGATATTCTGATGGTGAATATCCCAACA